>LNAU01000217.1:0-14488 GCA_001630575.1 Pseudogymnoascus sp. 04NY16 | reverse complement strand
AGTTTAAGACCTAGCGTTACACTTTAAGCACCACTTCTATAAGGTACTAGCTTATATACTAAAGCAACTATAGCTCTAAATGTTCTAAGCCTAAGAGGAAGTGTTGTTAGACAACCTAATACACCTACCCTATAGTTGTCTTAAAGACCTACTATTAAGAATAAAGAGATGCCTAATGTGCCTATAACATTAGAACTTAGGGAGGCCTTACGTGTTAAGCTCCCTAATACCTATTCTAGTAATTAAAAGGAACTTAAAGTATTCCTACTATAGGTTAAACTATACTAGCATTTTAATAATAATAAGTTTCCTACTAAAGAAAGCTATGCCCTATAGACTTCATCCTACCTTTAAGGGGAGGCCCTTTAATGGATTAAACCCTTCCTTAAGGACTACTTCTAATATAAAAGTACTAATAGAAGCATAGTAGCTACCTAAACTATGTTTAGTAGCTAGAAAGGATTCTATAAGGAGATCTAACGTATGTTTAGAGATATTAATAAGATTAAAACTATAGTAGACTACCTGTTTATGCTTAAGCAAATAGGTAGCACCCTTATATACTCTATAGAATTCTAGAGGTATAGTAATTAGATAGGATAGGATACTAGCATGCTTATTAGCTACTATTAACATAGGCTAAAGAGCTATATATATATAGAACTTACCTGTTTAGAGTAATAACTAACAGACATAGTGATGCTAATTAAGCATATAGTCTAGATTAATAATCAGCTATATGAATTCTAGAAGGAACAACAGACCTATAATAAACCTAAGAAAAGTTATCCCTACTAAGGGAACAAAGGTAGATAAAGGGAGTAATACCTATAAGATAACTGTTAGTTAGACCTAATAGAACTTAATGCTACGTTTAAACCTAGACAACCCTATAACCTAAAAAAGGATAAGTAATTTAAAGAATAACTTTGTTTTAACTATAATAAGCTAGGCTACCTAGCCTATAACTATAGACAACTAAGGAAGGGAAACAGTAGATATAAATTTAGTAAATAACTTAACGCTACCTAGTAAGGCTAAGGAGGTTATAATGCCCTAGGAATGTAGTTAAACGCTACGTTTATAAACAAATAGGACTAGGGAATTAATAGTAATAGCACCTTAGAAGATAAAAGCTTAGATAAGGAATTAGAGGTAGAATCCCTAACTATCTTAGAATAAGGAACCCTTAATGAGCTTATACCTATAGAACTAATGAGTCTATAGTATAAGAGCATAGTATAACGTATAGTAAAATACACCTATTTAAAGATTAGAGCTAAATGAGACTAGCCTAGTGCCTAAAGGAGAATCCCTATACTTAAGGGCATCTATAGGAACCTATTATAGGGACTCTTATTAGAATATAAGGTAGACGACTATAAGGACAACCTCTAGAGATACTATAACATACTAACTAATAAGCTTAGATAGCTTAGTATGTTAGTAGGAATAGAAACCTTCCTAGTTTAGGAAGTAAGAGAATTAGGAAAAGATGTTAACATATAGCTACATTAAAGAACATAAAGAGCGTTAAACTTTACAAGAGGGCCCTAAAGAAGTATAATGAAAAAGCTAGAGACATAATTTAATAGGAAAACATAAGACCTACTATATAACTAGAATAGAGAGCTATAGAATAATTAGAGACGTTTACTATACCTCTAAGGAAAGATAGTAAATGGGTAAAAGGACAATAGGAATTAGTAAGGGTAGATATAATAGAGACTAATTATCCCTAGCATGTATATGTCTACTAAGAGTACTATAGTAAAGATGACTATAAACTCTACTAGAGAAAGAAACACTAGCATTAGTTATTCCCTTAATCTTTACCTAAAATACACTTTTAAGATGTAGAATAGGTCTATGCCCTTAGATGTAGTTAGTCTAAAGGAGAACTACCTATAAAAAATAAATAGGTATATAAGAGATACCTATACCTACTAAGAGAGGTAGTAAGATAAGAAGGACTACCCTTATTAGGACTACTAATAGAGGACAATAAATACTATTCTCCCTCTAATGAGTTAAAAAACTAGGAGTCCTTAATAGTAGGCTACTAGTAAGTAATAAGAAGAGGCCTAGTATAAACTAGCTATATGCTATAGAAGGTAGCATATAGCTATATATAGTTACTAAGATATAATAGTAATACCTCTAAGTAATGATTAACTTAGGAGTAATAGGCAACTTTATAATAAAGAAAGTAGTAGACACCTAAGGTTTTAAGATGTAATTAAAGAACAACCCTTACCTACTAATAGTTATAGATAGAGAACCTATCTTAACTAATAAGGGAATAGTAACCTATAAGACAGTCCTATTAGAAATGGTTATACTATATAGGCATAAGGAAACGATCTAATTTAACATTATATATATAGATAATTATGCATGTATCCTTAGTATACTATAGCTTAAGAAACACAACCCCTAGATTAACTAGTAGAATAAGAAAGTTATAATAAGCTAATGTATGTATAAATAACAAACAGACATGCTACATTAAGAGAAACCCTCCTAGGGCTAACATAAGGTATATATAACCTCTATAGAGCCTAGTGACCTAGCCTAGGCACCCTTACTAACAAGTATACTAGTAGAGTATAAGGAATATAAGCAGCTATTCTAGGAAGGCCCTAAGAACAAGGTGCTTCCTAAGCACTAACTATAGGATTATATAATACCCTTAGAAGAAGGAAAGAGTCTACTATTTAGACTAATATACTAGATGTTAGTAGATGAGCTAAAACTACTAAAGGAATACATTAATGATAACCTTAAGAAAGGATTTATTAGACTGTCTAAATCTCTTATAGGAAGCCTAATGTTATAGGTTCCTAAGAAGGATAGAAGCAAACGACCCTATATAGACTATTAAGCATTAAACAATATAATAATAAAGGATTAGTATGCCTTACTGTTAATTAATGAGTTATATAATAGATTCTAAGGAGCTAAGATCTTTACTAAGCTAGATCTATATAGTACATATAACCTAATCTAGATAGCTAATAGCAAGGAGTAGAAAATAGCATTCTATACCTACTATAGCCTATTTAAATATTAAGTTATGCCCTTTAGGCTAACTAACGCCCCTACATTTATACAACACTTAATAAATAATGCTTTATATAAATATCTAGACATATTTGCTATTATTTACTTAGATAATATACTAGTATACTTAGTAAATAAGGACAAACATACTTAGCATGTTAAACTTGTCCTCTAGAAGCTAAAGGAATACAACCTACTATTAAAGCTAGAGAAGTATAAGTTCTATAAGAACTAAGTTAAATTCTTAGGTTATATTATTAGAATACACAGCATTAAAATAGATTAAGTAAAGGTTATAGTAGTGTTAGAGTAGCTAATACTAACTATAGTTAAGGAAGTATAAGCCTTCCTAGGCTTTACTAACTTCTACTACTAGTTTATTATAGGATATTCTAAGGTAGCCTAACTACTTATAGAGCTTACTAGGAAAGACCTTATGTTTAAATAGATAGAAAAAGTAGAGGCTACCTTCTAGGAACTTAAGATAAAGTTTATAGAGGCACCTATCCTTACTACATTTAACCCTATAAAGAAGATCATCCTTAAAACAGACTCTTCTAATTTCATAATTAGAGCATGTCTAAATTAGCTAGATAAGAACAGTAAGTTTAAGCTAATTACATACTACTCTAGGAAACTGTCACCTATAGAGCTTAACTATAACATCTATAACAAGGAGCTACTAGCTATTATCATTACCTTTAAGTAGTAGCATGTATATCTTAAGGGATCTACCTATACTATGTAAGTATAGACAGATTATAAGAACCTTATATACTTTACTATAACTAAGGTTTTAAACTATAGATAAGTCTACTAGGTAGAAACCCTTATAGCCTATAACTTTATAATAACCTATTATAAGGGCTCTAAGAATGTAAGAGTAGATGCCCTTAGTAGAAGGACTAACTACATTAGCCTAAAGGAAGAAAGACCTAGAGTAATATTAAAGAAAATAGACGTAGGAATAAGGTATAATGAGTTACTAGTAACAATCTCTATTGTTAAAGATATAGAACTTAAGGAAAGACTTAAGAAATCCTATATAATAGACAAATGTATAAAGAGAGTCTTAACTAAAGTTAGAGGCAACTTTACTATTAATAAACAAGGATTAATCTGTTATAAAGGATTAGTATATGTCCTAAGTTAAATAAGACGCCTACTAGTATAAGAACAACACTTGTTACTAGCACATAGTTATTAGAGAGTAACATAAACCTTTAAACGAATTACTAGACACTACTACTTCCTAGGTATAAGGAAGTAGGTAGAAATAGTAGTAAGAGAGTGTAACATTTATAGTAAGTTAAAATCTAATAGGCACTTACCTTATAGACAACTTAAGTTAACACTAGTACTAAAAGGAGCATAGAAATTAATAGCTTTAGACTTCATCATTAAGCTACTACCCTCTAAAGACCTATTAATAGGAATAGAATACAACTCTATCCTTGTTATAATAGAAAGACTTATAAAGTATAGGAAATTCATACCATATCTAGAAGCTAGTAATGCTAAGGCACTTATATATACCTTCATTTAAGTTATATTAGCTAATTATAGGATACTAGAAGAAATTATCTTAGATAGAGATAAGCTCTTTACTTTAAAATTCTAGAAATTGTTAATGGCTCTACTAGGAACAAATCATAAGCTATTAATAGCTTTCTACCCCTAGATAGACAGCTAAATAGAAAGATTAAATCAAACCCTTAAACAGTACCTATGAAGTTATGTTAATTATTAATAGGATAATTAGGTTTAGATTTTACCTATTATACAGTTTATATATAACAGCATAATGGTAGAAGTAACAAAAGTCTTACTATTCTTTACTAATTACAGCTACTAGCTAGAAGTATATAGGCAACTAAGACTAGATAAAGCATAAGCTAAATAAGCCTTAATTGTAGTAGAACAACTAAAATCGTTCTATAAACAACTTATAACAGACATCTAATTCTTAAATGAACGATCTACTATATATGTAAATAGGAAGCATAGTATAGAACCTGCCTTTAAGGAGGGGGATAAAGTATACCTACTCTAGAAACACATTAAAACGAAACGACTAAGTATAAAGTTGGACTTTAAGAAATTAGGACCATTTAAAATATTAGAAAAAGTTAGCTTAGTTAATTATAAGCTATAGCTACCTAAGAACTCTAGACTCTACCTAGTGTTTTATGTTTTATTATTAGAACTAGTAAGAGGGGACGCCCTAATTATAACAGACACTAAACTTTAACCTAAGAATGAGATCATTAAATATAAGGTTAAGGTAATCCTAGACAAGAGGTTAGTAGGACACTAAGAAGAGTTTTTAATAAAATGGAAAGGCTATAAACCTATAGACAACTTATAGGAGTTAAGGGGAAACCTTAGCTACCTAGAGTTGCTAGTAGAGTTCTACTATTAACACCCTAGTAGTTAAAGAACCTAGGAGAAAGGGCTAATAGGTAGTTATGCTTAGGGGCAGTGCTCCTAGGGTTAGTTATAGAAGGACTAGTAAGGTGACTATAGGTTTTAGCTTCTTACTACTTATGTTCTTCTACCTCCTCTAGTTTGTTAAGGGTCTTTAGACTATAGTAAAGCATCTTAGCACCTTAGGTCTTAAGAAGATCCTACTATTATATAAGGTAGTTAAGACATGCTATAGTAGTTACTATAGCTTTATAGGTCATGTAAGTTTTAAGGTAAAGACAATCTTCTTCTTTCTATAGTAACTACTAGTTGCTAGTAGAAGGGCTAGAGACGTTATAGTTGTAAGAATTTAAATAAATATATTCATTACATCGTTTTAAAGATGTAGAAGCAAGGTAGTAGAGACCTCGTTTCTTATAGTAGGAATAGGAAGGCATTTTAACCCCTTTATAGGTTATGTAGTTAGTAAGTAGTTTATGTTCTTTAATTTTTAAGTGTTTAGAGGAAGATATAGTCGTGGCCTTACCTACCCTACAAATATAGGGGACCTACTATGCTTAAGTAGGCTAGTAGATTCTTAGTTAGTAATAGCCTATAGGACTAGGCCTTAAGGGAGGGGACCTAGTGTTATAGCTAAAACATATAACCTATATGCTATAAGATAGAGTAATAAAGTAAAATAGCTTATAGCTAATTAGTAGTAGGAAATGGACATAGAGATTATAGGTAGCTTAGTTAATAAGGGCACCTTTAGGAAAAGGTACCTTTCTTAGAAGGTACCTAGCTAGGGAAAGGTACCTATTAGGAAAGGCACTTATATAGAGTAAGGTGCCTCCTTAGAAAGGCACCTATAGGAATTAGTACCTATAATAAGTATAGTACCTCTTATAGGACACATATGTAATTAGATTAGTAGGAATAGTAAGAATAGTTAGAGAGTCTACTATTCTAACTATTCCCTTTAGTATAACACTACTATATAAGTAGATAGTTATTCCTTAGATAGGAGCTTTATGCTTAACTTAATATAGTATTTGTTATATACTATAACGTGTTTTATAAAAGCCTTTGTGTTTAATCCCCTACCTCCTCTATTAAGTAAACTAATGTAATGAAACCTCTATAAGTCTTATAGTTTAAGACCTAGCATTACATATGCCTACTATAGTACTATGCCTACTATAGTACTATGCCTACTATAGTACTATACCTACTATAGTAAGTTATAGTACTATTATAGTACTATGCCTACTATAGTACTATACTTTTTAATTCTCTAGGCTACTATAGATAAATGGCTAATAGAAAATCAGGCTAGTAAAGTATGCCTACTAATGCTAATAAAAGCAATCTAGTATTAGATCTACATTAATTCTAAAGGTATATTATACTAAATAGACTCTATTTAACCATTTTAATTCTACCTCTAGAATAGCATAGCTATTATTACACTTAAGAATAGAACGATTACTACTAAATTCTTTTATCCTATACTACCTCTTACTCTACTCTTACTTACCTTAAAGGAATAATTATATGTTAACATTATAGGCTAAGGACTAATGATGCTAGGTAAGAGACTGTTCTATTCTAAAGGTCTAACTATACTCCTTACATTTAAAGTTATAAGCTAGTAAGTTAAGATGCTAGTTAAGAGACTGTTAGGTCCTAAAGGACTTATTACACTTACTACATTTAAAGTTGTAAGCTAGCAAGTTAAGATGCTAGTTAAGAGACTATTAGGTCCTAAAGGACTTATTATACTTACTACATTTAAAGTTGTAAGCTAGTGAGTTAAGATGCTAGTTAAGAGACTGTTAGGTTTTAAAGGACTTATTACACTTACTGCATTTAAAGTCATAAGCTAAAGAAATTAAATGTTGCTAGAGAGCTAGATGACTGCTAAATAATCGATTACAATTAGGACAATACATTGCTATCTTTAATAAATAAGTTACTCGTTTAGTGTAGTATAGAGCTGATATTTAACTAAGCTTACCCTGCCCCATCTTATAGAAGGCTATTGTGCATACCCTTATGCAACGTAAGTAGTGGTTACCTTCGGCCTACAGCAATGCAGCATTTATCTAACTAGTAAACAAATTTAGTATAGCCTATACAGCAAAACAGAACTGTTTAGACTACGGCAGTGGTTAGAGGTGTACTACTACCATCGACCTTACTAACCTATGGGTTGTGAACCAACATGTCAGGACCTGGTGGCTAACGTGGTAGAACATAACTGGGTAAGTCACAGGCTCTTAAGGCCGCACGAGATAAAATAAATATGCACGTCATCGGAGGAGTCAGCCTTCCGAGCGCTGTGCATGGTGTTCAGCACATTTCACAGCGATATTAGGTAGTTGACGTCGCAAAGCCTCGCAAAAGAAAATACTATGAGGCATACGGGAATCACAACTGAGACTCCCGTGCGCGAACGCCCTGAAAAAGTCCACTATTGGTACTAATACAGCACACTGCGAAAGAGTCCGACCACTTCCTGCAGGTGTGTAGACGGCTATGGCTGATGGAAAATCAGGCCAGCGAAGTAATTGACAACGCCAGCCACTTATTGTGACTGGCGCACTTGATTAAGTCCTCTACCCATCGAACGTGCCTTGCTTATGAAGTGTCTTTTCAGATCAGCAGGACCTGGAAATGAGACGATACTCTCCCGAACCGCACAGCACCAGGTTAAGTAAAACGGCCCTGGATCTCGCCACCCGGATCCACCTAATGCTCCGTAGTGGGCCCGTTGATGCGCGGCCCCTCAGCTTAGTGAGGGGCCGCGAAACCTGATCAGCGCGGGCCGGACGGACAGGGCGGTTGTCGTGGTCCTGTGCCAGGGATTGCGTCATGCCGTATCAGGTTGGTTCGCAAGAGACACTAAATATGCGCAAAGCGTCTATCGCCAAGCCTCGAAATATTAATGGATCAACTGACGCATTAGGTGGCTGCATGATATCAATATCGCTGACCTGCCTCGGCTGAGTCGGCGGAGGCCAGGGCCGATTCTGGCGAAAGATGTCGATTTGGTACGTATATCCCCCGTGTAAACGCTTGCCGCCCTGCTTCCAGTTCATGGGGTTGCTTCCGTTGACAGGGACATCGCAACCGTTGATCAACAACACACGATGGAGTGCCACTTCCTAAGCAACATTATTCATTGCACTGTGACTCGTCACGAGTGCACAGCAATCAGTGCTTTGTCATCCAGAAGCCTCATGAAGGGGGAAGTAGATCTGGGCGCATTTTAGCAGTTGGTACCTAGCGAGAAGCAACCATTTCTGTGCATGCCTGAAGGTCTTTCACACATATGACGTAGGCCCATTAGATGGTGTACTTAATTCACATTAAAATGCACTCTGCCGGCTATGCCTACAGATGAAGTGTGCGTCAAAGTGATATTGGAAGTAAGGAGAACTAGTCACATTTCATTTGAAGAAGCAGTCATGGAAGAACAATTATACACCTGTAATGACCGAATTTGCCAAGATAATCAGGACCTTTACGATGTCGGTGAAGTAATCGAACACCTTCGTAGGAAACATAGGCTATCGTTCTCAAGACAACGCGGACTAGGAATCCCGGACAGCCATGGACACGTTTGGTATTGCTTCTATTGCGAGACTAAGACGGGCAAAAATCATCGAAGCTTTGATTCTCATAAAGCCATGTGGGACAAGTAGTACCATCAGCTTCAGCAGCAAGCTTGGGCTTATACTGCGGACCACTCTCCTTCAACATCCCACATCTCATCTTTGGGTAATACAATAACTTCCGGATTTCCGCATCTCTGCCATGATACCACTCGAGGTACACGCAAATAGCTTCGCATTCGAGCCTCGCACGCCGCTCGACCCACCACACCGAGGGGCACATTCTCGCATACCAATACGCCAATAATAGCAGAGCACGGGCATCCCTCCGCCCCAGCAGCGCCGTAAAGTCCGCCTGCATGTATCCCTGAACGGTCACGTAGTTTCGACCGCCGCATTCACCTGGTAGCTGCGCCACCAGCGCTCGCACGGCAACGGCATATGGGCCACTCTCGGACTCGAAATCATCGAGGCCATATAGCCGTGAGAATTTGGGCGGAATGCCAATGTCGAATAGGGACCTCTGGTACACCTTGATGCTAAACATGCTATCGGCACGCATCGGGTTCGTGATGCCCCATAGCAAGGTTTTGGCGTCATTTATGCGAATCCACTCTAGATCCGACGGCTTTGATGGAGCAAGAGGCCACGCCTCAGACGCCTGTGTCGCGTCGATCGAGCAGAAGACGATACAGCCTATGAGACAACCAGCGGCCCATACGGCGTCGCGGTCGGCAGATGCGAGGGGGCAGGATAGCTTCCTTTTGAGCTGCGCAGCAGCGCGGGAGAGGTGGTATGATTCCGCTGCGATCTGTCGCTTGTGCGCCTGGCCCGAGAAGTGCCGATCGTGCAGGGATGTTAGGGCCTGAACGAGGTGCATAACGTACGGAGCCTGTTTGTGAGCACATGTTAGCATAGAAGTGGTGATGAGTGGTGGGTAGACTTACGGAGCAGGCCATTTTGATGGCATGGCCCTGGAAGATTACCGCAGCCTCGGGATTTGCCATGGTTGGTATGGTTCTAAGATGAAAGCGGCGTAGTCGCTCGAGACACTGTGTGTCCATCTCGATTCTCGTATAACCATCTGATATAATAGGCGGAATATTGGTAAGACGAGGAGGAGCTTGAACTATTGAAAGACGAATCTGGTCTGCTCGACCCTT
The DNA here is from genome assembly GCA_001630575.1 of Pseudogymnoascus sp. 04NY16. Lineage (NCBI taxonomy): Eukaryota > Fungi > Ascomycota > Leotiomycetes > Thelebolales > Thelebolaceae > Pseudogymnoascus > Pseudogymnoascus sp. 04NY16. The sequence continues at coordinate 4,236 of LNAU01000217.1, read as the reverse complement.
TATGGTTGGGTGTTGAGCCTTTGGAGAGTCTTGTTTCATCGTCGTGGTGCCGATAAAACAAGGCTGCAGATCCGCAGTATTGGCATTGTAGCTGCATGACACTCCATACGCAGTGCATCTCTTGCAACCTGGCTTGGTCTCATCACACTGTATATCAATGTTAGTAGAAGTTAAGGATAGGGCGGCGTCTCCGCAAGTCTCACTTTGACACTCCGGAATTTACAATTACCACATCCACTTCTCGATTTCTTGTGGTTTCGCCGTCTGGAGGTTATCGGCACCCTCACTGTGCCTTCCCGGCGAGAAGTACCCTCCATTTTACAGATTCTGCCATGCGAAAATGGAAACTGACAGGATTTCTACTTGCTGCGTCTGGCTTGAAAGGATGGGCTGTCATTGAAAGTAACGACGACCATCCCCACCCTGGACGAGGGTCTAACGACGCTAAACCCTATGTCGTATTCGCTTGGGCCGCTCAACGGAAGTGCGGTCCGTGCCGAGTACGCGATTTTTGATTAGGCATGGTCGACAACGTCCCAAATCTTCATACACTCCGCTGTCGACATGATTTAATCACAACTAGCTTTCTAAATCAGACGTAAACATAGATAGGATATATGATATGCAGGTGATCGGTTACGATTTCGATTATGTTCCTCCTCCTACCATCTTCGAATTCCCTACTAGGGTTTCCCTCTCTGAAGTCCGCGCCTCGAATTCCCTCGTTACGTCTACTCTTACCACAGGACTTGTGGCAGTATTTGTCAGTGCAACCAGCAGCATTAATGAGGAAACGCTAAACAGTAAAGAGGCGGCAATGCAGCAAGCAAGGATATCAAGTCATCCTAACGTACCACGAAGCCTGAAATCCCTAAATGTTGAAGCTGTTACCACCTATTAATGGGGAATATAGTACTAGCAACTGCCGACTTAACTAAGGATGCTTATAGAAGCATACTGTCAACTACACTAGGAAACATAGAAAGCATAGAGGTGTAGCTGCTTTGTAGCAGCTAAGGAGTAAGAAGCTATCTAGTTGTAATTAAAGCTAAGGAAGGGATGTAGTAGGTTGAAGTGCTACTTGCTAAGTCAAAAGTAGGCAACTTATTAATGACTTTAAGGCAAGCTATTAAGGGAACTATTTTAGCATGTAGTTACTTAAGAAGTAAGAATGGAGAGGAAAGATTAAGTATTTTATTAAGTAGAAGGAATAAGTTAGCATGCCTATTAAACCTTATTTAGTGCATTTTAGAGATTTAGTTCTTCCCTTCATTCTCTTATTACATGAGATTTATAAATGTAGTTACTACCTTATATTCTACTATAAACTTAGCCTCTTATAGTTTAATGTATAGACGTATAACTTATAAATCTCTATTAGTAGAGACAGTAGGTCTAGGATACAGCTCCTTATATTATTACTAGATGGATCTAGTAAGGATATGTAGTAAGGATATGTAGTAAGGATATATAGTAAGGATATATAGTAAGGATATATAGTAAGTATAAGGATGCCTCCTTACTTAGGTTAGTTATGGTCGTCATGTGCTGCCCCTAAGACTTAGGGCAGTTATAGTTTAGTTATAATAGTAAGCCTTAGGCACATAGCATAAGGAAGCCTTAGGTAAATAGGGAGCTTACTAAGTTAGAGTAGTTTTAGGTATTTTAAGGGAATAACCATATAGGGTTACACCTTTATCTTTTTTATATCCTTTATAGTAGACCTATAGGATTACACTAACTTCTATCTAACTTATACTCCTATATGTAACTTCTTATAATATAGTGCCTTATGTCCTTACATTATATAAAAAAGATCACACCTACTAGGGACAGCTGTATGTAAATAATATCCTATAACTAGAACGACTTAGGAGAACTATTAAAACACTACTAACTACAACTTAGTGACATTTTAAAGTAGAGACCTAATGACTCTAAATAGCTATAACCCTAGAGAACTCATAGACAGCTAGTAGATTAGGGTTTAATCCTATAGAGTAAGCTAGTAAAGTTGCTAATGCATTAGTACTATAAAGGATATAAGATCCTTAAGAACCCCCTTAAGCATAGAGGTAATTATAAACAAGAGTGTTAATAGCTATAAGCTGCTAGAAGTTAAACTCTTTTGTATTAACACTAATACACCCCTAAACTAATATAAGGAAAATGACCTTAAACATCCCCTTAGACAATAATGGTTAACTGTTATAAATGTTAACAAGATAAACTACTACTATAGCTATAACTACTACACCTACTAAAGACATACTAGATTAAATGGCAAATCTTAAGATCTAGATATAAGAGATTAAGGAAATGATAGCCAACCTAGTAGCAACCTAGACTAGAATCCCATCTATGCTACTAGTAGACACTGTTAAAGTTATAGAGTAATGAACTTCCCCTATGTAAAACACCCCTAAGATAGTTTAATTACTACCTCTTTAAAACACTCATTCTCTATTAATTCTAAGGATGTATTCTAAAGACCCCCTAAATTACTATAAGAAATCCACTATCTCTAAGAAGATTATGCTACTTAGTAATAGGATAGAACATACCTTTATATAATAGAGCACATCTATTTAGGACTACCTTGTAGTTAATAAGGACTACTACCCTATAGACGTCTTAAGAAGAGCGTTAATATAGGGAACTATAACTAGCCTAGTAAAGAAATACCTTAAACCCTAATACCTATCTATAACACATAGGTTCTATAGTGCTAATAAGATAATAGACCTATTAGGTTTATATTACCTTACTAGTAATAAGACAGAATAGGCCTAGAACCTCTTTAATGACCTATAAATGGAAGAGAAAGGACATATAAACAAAACCTTCTTAGAGTTTAAAGCTTACTTCTAGAGTATAGCTATTATAGGATAGGTTATAGAGTTAGAATGGTTTTAGTATATATAGAATAAGTTAACCCCTTAATTCTATAGCTATGTAGTAGTTATTAAAAATCAATAGAGGGGGGACTATTACACTATAGTCTAAGAACTTACTGCCTTTAATTAGGAGTAATGCTAGAACAATGAGTTAAGCTCCCTATCTAAGAGTAGAGAGTTAAGCTTCTAAGCACCTGCCTACCTAAGCTTATCTAGGTTCATGCCTACTAAACCTAGAAGGACCTAACTACTAAGGCCTATAAGAAGCCCTCTAGTCTCCTTCCTAAGAACTCCTTTTATGCCTACTACCCCTAAGCTAGATATTATAGGCTATAGCTAGACCTCTATACTAGCTATGTCTAGGAACTGTTTTAAGTATAGTAAGCTAGGCTATTTCTAAGACAAATGCCTACTTAACCCTACTATTAAGGAGATTAACTATAAAGCTCCTAAGGACAAAGAGTAGTAAAAGGAAGTAGTTACCTACTAGTTAGATGCATCCTTAGAGGAAAACAACAAGGCCTAGGGAAAGGCTCCTTCCTAGGTCTATGTAAATGTAATCTATAAGGACTAGATTTATAAGAACTCTTAAGAGGCTCCTAATTTCTTATTAACACAACCTTAAGTATAAACGGACTTAGGGTGTAAATGAAGTCACTTATAGACATAGGAGTAAATAGCTACCTTATCATTAATAAGCCTTTTATATAACGACTATTAAAAGCGCTTTAGAGCCCTATATAGAAACTGCCCTACTCTATACCTATATGTGGATTTTAGCAAAACATATAAAGCTATATATTAGAGTATATTTAGTTGTACTTAACAGTTAAAGGACGTTAAATATATAACTGCCCCTTTATGCTCCTAGATCTTAGAGCATAAGATGTAATAATTAGGAAGAAGCTTTTTAGCTACTTCTAAATCCTACTTAACTCTATAAAGAGCTAGCTAGTATAGCTAAAGGAGTACCTACCTACTCCTAGCTAGAGTAAAGAGATTACCTTACCCTACTACTTATGTAAACTATCTATATGTCACCCTGCCTATTAATTAGATGTAAAACAGTAGGATGATGCTATTAACCTTAATAACAGATAATAGGAGGGTAGATGCTTAATACTAATGAAAGTGATAACAGCCTATTATAATGCCATTATAATCACCCTACTAAGCTTAGTACAAGATAAGGGACTAACCTACCTACACCCTAAAACCCTAATGCTATAGGCCTTATCTATAACAACCTATAAAGACAAACCCTCTGTTACGGCTGGGGTTTTCGGCGGCACTATCGCCGACACCCCGAGTATAGTAGTAATAAGGATGTTAGCGATTT
>LNAU01000213.1:0-19445 GCA_001630575.1 Pseudogymnoascus sp. 04NY16 | reverse complement strand
CCCATGCCTAACGACACTCAACCCCTCTACGCCCTTCCCCCCCGCAAGCTCCGGACACACCTCAACAGCCCTCTTCATAATCCTCGCTGCAGTCTCCATATCCGGCGCGGCCTCCCAACTACCTACTATATACGTCCCGCCGAGAACGGTGCCTCCACCAGCCGCGCGCTGCATGATGTAGCATAGCTCGTCTGGGCCGTCGTCGGTGCCTGAGGTCGCGATCATGGGAGTGGCTTCATTCCTGACTACAACCGTTTGGCCACGCACTGGGACGACCTTGGTGTCCATCACACCACCCAGCTTCGAAGCCAGGAGACCAGTGCAGTTCACCACGAGGTCCGCGGGCTTGCCAGAATGGTGGAGCGAGGCGGCATCGGCGATATGAGAAAGCTCCGCACGAGATATGCGGGCACCGTTGGCGAGGCATTGGCCAACTAGATAAGGGAGGTAGATGGCGGTGTTAATACAGACCGAGGAATGGCGGAGGCCAGAGTCGTAGCCTGGGGGAAGCTCGGAGAGAGGGACGACGCGGTAGTCGGGGACTACGTCTTTATACCAGGGGTTTGGGTCGGCGGACAAGCTCATAGCTGCACCGGACTCGAGGTCTTTGGTGCGGTTCAGGACTAGGGAATCTGGAGGGAGTTAGTTGGCGAGTAAGAATGGAGGGAGGGGGGGTTGCCTTGGAGGTGGATGCCTGATTCTGGGACGTCGTTGGCGAGGCGGTAGAGCTCGGGGAAGGTGTTTCTCTCCCAGGGACCCCTTTCATCGTTTGTGTGTCTGAATTGGGTCAGTGGTCATCAGATGGGGGAAGTAATTGAGTCAGCTTACGGGGAAAAGTTGGCTCCAGCCCATGGGGAGGTATATTCGATGTCATAGTCACCGGGCATGTGTTTGGCTATGATCGTGACATTATATGCGGGGTTCTTGGAGAGAAGGAGCGCAGTGGTGAGTCCAGAGACGCCAGCACTGTGGAATGTCAGGATAACTCCTCCTTCGTGTGGGGTTTATCATAATACGCACCCGACAACTACGATGTTTGCCATAGCTCAGATAGAGCAATAGAGTAAGTCTACGTTCTAAACTGATATTCACAGTAAATCGTAGATAGTTATACTTAATGACTGCCACGCGGCGGGGTAAATGAGGAAGGTGCTTCAAGTTGGGTGCCTGTTATAAACTGTTTTGCTTAAGAGAAAGTATGTGGTACCTCATCTCCCTCACTATCGTTCGGCGAAGTGGAAGTAGAGTTACCCCACCTTGGAGCACTACTAAATTATGGGGAAACAGCCCCGCATACTCCGAAAAAAGGAGAGGGAATAAAGCACGTGATCTGGCTAATTTTGGGATGCCGATGACGTAGAAAATAGGATCCCGTTGCTCTTCAGCCTCCGACCAAAATAGCTCCTACGGCCAACGCAGCACCTCTAAGAAGCTCCAAGCTATTCATTTCTTAGAAACAGGACGGAAAATACTACTAATTCTACCTGCCTTCTCGGCACGCGTTGAAAGGACGTATGCAGATGGCCGCGACTGACCGAGACAGAACAAAGGAGGTGCACGTGAGGCTAGATAAGAACCCCGATAAGAATTTTCTGAAGGCGGTATGCGGGTTTCTTTCCGTGGTAGTGGAGCTTCTTGTTACCGTCAAACTTCCGAGACCCGTCTCATCCGCGAGTGCTTTGACTTACATCGGAGATGTATCAGTCCACTGTGGAGGAGTAGCCTGTCGGGGCAAAAAGGGGCTGGATGTCTCGGAAATTTGACAAAGGGCGTCGTTCCGCCAGGCTCTGTTTTCACATTTGGCGGCAAATCAAGGATTGAAGAATGTTCAAAGAGAAAGGTTCAAGCAAGACACTAAACAGAAACTAGAATGCAAAAACAAAAACGGATGTGAGAGCTAGTTTGTCCGCTGGGCCTTTAGAGCCATTGTGAGTGGCGCTTGGAGAGACTTGGGAGGACTTAAGTGACAGGAAAAATGTGTTTAAAAAGTTAGGCTTCTTTAGCCTTTGCACACGTGAAGTTTGTCCCGGTGATGTCCCGGTGACATCTTCACACTGGGCGGCTCTCACCGGGTTCTGTCTCCTGACATGGACTCTGCTTCCTTAGATAGCATTCTCACAAACCCCTCAAATAATCGCCGAGGTTGTTAGATAATCCCCGAACATCTTCTCCAACGCAACAAAATCAATAGATTAATATTAAATGAAGACTCTCAGCCGCCCGTGATGAAATAATGCATATCGCTTACTAAGCCAACCCTGGTGGTTTTTCCGGCCAAAAAGGTGGTCAGTACGGGGTACTTTCTCTATTGTTGGTGCTAAAATGGTACTTGCGTACTAAAATGTGACGCGGTTCTACTCCTTGTCACGGAGCAGAAACCCCCAAACTTGTGAGTTCACGACTCTAGAGCTTGGGAAATCGCTTTTTAGAACTTCCAACCCCTACGTACGACCTCTTTAGCCTCATTGTCGTTTGGACTGGACCATTTGAAAATATACCAACAGCACTTTTATATATTGACATCTTCAAAACCTCCCCCTTGATGCAGTCTTCCAACCACAACACCGCCGACCGTACCACTACTTCTTACTGCTCTGCTCGTTTACACTGCTGTCTTGTTCACCAAAATGGCCAACAACCACGCGGGCGAGTTCCCGTTGTTGGCTGCCCACAACCTCTACGCCGCCGATATCAAAGGAGATGGTGGGTTTTAAAGCTGTATAATTTATTGATCATTCATTAATTGCTAACTTTCTCCAGGTAACTGCCTCTTCAACGCCCTTTCCGACCAGCTGTATGGCGACCAGAGCGAGCACAACAAGATAAGAGCTCGCGTGATAGAATACATGCGGGAGCACGCCGTCTACTTCAAACAATTCATTGAGGTGCTCCCTGGTGGAGGGCAACGCCGAAACCCCAAGAGGAAGAATGCAAACGTATATTCGACGCCTACGACTTTCACTCCGCCAACACAGGAGGAAATCGACCGTGTGTTTGAGACACACCTGGGGTCCATGGCTAGGGGTGGAACCTATGGAGACAACATGGAGATATCGGCCTTTACTTCAGTCTACAAGGTCGACGTGAAGATATACCAGCGTGATTTCGCCTACATGATCACCGCCCCAGACGATGGGACAGTCCATCCCGTCGCCCATATTGCGTATCACGTAAGTACCACCCGAGGAAGCCGGTCCTCCTCCCTAGCAGCCTTCCACTAACAACCTCACAGACATGGCAACACTACTCCTCGATACGCAACACCGACGGCCCCTACACCGGCCTCCCCAATGTCCACGAAAAACCTCTCACCCCCGAAGAAGAAGCCGCCAACCAAGCCGCCGCCGCCCAGATGCCACAAGTCTTCCCCTGGATGATAAATGTCGTCCAGCAATCCCTCCCTTACCTGACCGACGAAGAAACAATCAAACGCATCCTCGAATCACACAAAGGCAACATCGACGCAGCAGTTTGCTCGCTCCTCGACGCCGAGGAGGACGGCGCTAGCATCTCCTCGCAGGACGGCAGCGCCAGCACAGAACGTGACCCCGACTCTGACGATGAAGATCTCTCCGCTCCGAATAAGAAGCAAGACCGCCGTATGAGCCGTGCCACGAAGGCCGTCCGCAAAGCAAAAGCTGAAGAACGTCTCGCCCAGGCCATCGAAGCAGCAGGCCTCGTGTCGGAAGCAGACACCACTGGTTCATCTGACCGTGGCGTTCCAAGGGAATCCTCACCTACCGGCCCGCCGCGCAGGAAACTCATCCCAAAGTCCCGACTGAAGCACAAGACTGGCGAAGAAGGCACATCTGACTCCGCGTCAGGAACCTACTCGCCATCCTGTTCATCAGTCGCGTCATCCGCATCCCCCAGCCGCTCGTCATCAGTAGGCCCAATACTCGCACCAAAGAACAACATCAAGCTCGTCGTCAAGCCGCCCGCTGTCGTATCAAAACGTATCACAGCACGTGAACGTGGAGATCTCAAGAAGGCAGCACAAAAAGCAGCAAGGAAAGAGAGCAAACGCGCAGCAGCAGCAGGCGCAGCAAACCGAGTGGATGTGAAGAGCGAAACACCCACATCTGCACCGGCGCACACACCATCACCGCCCACAGAACTGGGAATGGGGATACGCACACTATATATCTGAGGACATCATCCCACGCGCTGTCGGTCGCAGGGACATTTATAATATTCTTTCTTTCGTCGGTTTTGGATTTGGAGTTGCAAGATGGGGGTCGGCAGGCAAGCAGGCATAGCGAATTACCCCAACGGCTGGGGGAACATGGGTTTTTTACATCACAATCTGGGGCGTTTTTTTATTTACGGGTGAAACTGGGGGAAAGCATGAATTGAGCGAAAAGGTGCATTGGTGGTTGCAAGCATCTGGAATTGACATGAGCGAAAGACAGGGCATGAGCGGGGCAACGGATTTGCATTACGCCCTGGCCGAAATTACTTCAAAGGCGGGGGGGGCATTTGTTTTTTATTATTATTTTGGGATAACTTGGGGGGTTTGGTGAGCATAGAAGTGATGGCTTTGAAGAGCTCGGGACATCACGTGGGGTTTGGCGTTGGGGGTGAATCGTATAGAGGGGAGTTGGCGGGGTGAGGGAGGCTGCTGCGACGTATATTGAACAGTCGGTCAGTCGGTCGTCTGGAGAGTTGAGGTGTGAATACAGAGAGGGGGTGATACATGATACTTGGGGAGTATATAGCGAACATCAGCGATGAAGGAATGGAGATCTTTGACAACCGTGTATTTTTGTGTTGTCGGTTGACAGTGACGTATTTTCTATACTCTGAACGCGTGAACGCGTGACTTTGATTTACTACTAATTTGCCTCTTCTGGCTGTACGATAAACGAATTACATGAGGGGGGCTTTTATGGGATATAAGCTTCGACATGCACGATCTCGTCCGAGCCATGGCGGTGTTTCCTGGCCTTGGCCTCGGTAAAGTAATTGGGTAAAGAGCTTAGATGTCACTGCAGGAGCTATTCACAACGGCCATACATATATATCACCATGGACAGCAGACACAAATTCAACAGAACGAATGTATTCCTTTCCCTCCAACTACCAGCAGCTGCAACACCTTAAGTGCGCAAGCTATACCAGCTATAATGTACCCCATCCATCCTCGCCTCCCCTATTCAACCCCAAAAAACATACACCTCCACACCCTCTAAGCCGCAGCCGTTGGGCCCGCAAGCTTCTCAATAGCCGCCAACAACGCAGGCGGGTTCATGCCAACAACCTCTCCGACCTTCTCACCCTTCTTGAAGAGGATGAAGGTAGGCATGGCGCGAACGCCGAGCTCCTGGGCGACGTCGGGGACGTCATCGACATCGACCTTGATGAAGTGGGCGTTGGTGAATTGCTCGGAGTATCTGTGTTCACTGGTCAGCTCTGACATGGAGGTTATAATGGGGTCAGGAAAGCGTACTTGACGAGCGTAGGCGCGATGGCCTTGCAGGGGCCGCACCAGACGGCGAAGGCGTCGAGGACGACAATGTCGTGCTCCTTGAGGGCGGCCTGGAACTCGGCCTTGCTGTTGTGGGGGAGGCAATGGTCAGCGCGTGTCCCTGATGCAACGGGGTGAAATTCGGGGAGGGGCAGGCGGCGAACTTACTTCTGAACGTTGTGGACACCCATGATTCTAGCTGTTGATGAAAAGGGTCGGAGAGTCTGTATACGCGGCGTCTTTAGCAGATTCCTCGGGATGGCGCGGGAGAACATGAAAGATGGTTTGAAAGTAATGAGAGGGTGAGAAGGAAGGTATTATATAGGAAGTGATAGATGGGTGGTGGTGGTTGTGGTTGATGGATTATGTGCTTTTGATGACGCTTTGCGCCGGACTTTGGGGATTTTGCAGCAGGTGTCGCCCGCACCGCCGCACCGCGTCCGTTCGCTGCTTAGTGATCAAGACATGGCGGCGGCGGAGGTCGGCTCAGCGGATAGCGAGGGCGTGCGAGAGGATTCCATCTTTTCGCCGAAGGGATGGGATAGAGGTATGCTTACAAATAGATCTTTCAGAGAGAAATGTTCGAATAATCAAAGTTCGGCGTTTGAATTATGGAGGCGTTTGTGTTTTGTAGGTGGTTGAGGTATTTGGAAGGAGGGGTAGAGTGATGGGGGGTGGGATGGATGGAGGGGGGCAGTTCGGGTACTTTGGTACTTTCTGATGAGTGAGCTTTTTTGCTTACGGAAGGTTAAAGGGCCAGGCCATGACGTGCTATTACCCGAGACAATGTTGGTCATGTGACTATTCCATATGGGAACGCCCTTACTTTGTTCTTTCACAGCCACGTTCCAATAGCTGCCTCGTTATGCTGGTCGTGCACCACACCACGCAAGGGGTGGCGAAGCAAGCAGAGTTTGGCGGATACGACAGGTACGAGAGACAGTTTAAGAATAGAAATATAGAATAGCATGGAAGAGGGGCACAGCATGTTGTGAGATTCAAAACAAAGTGGTATTGTACGACTCCAGCTACACGGGGAAATCCTCCCTTGGGATCCCTGCTACACCCATGGGCACATTCCTCCCTTCCTCCTCTCTCAATAGCCCCCAGCACAGCCAGGGCGCTGGCACAGCACTGCCCGTTCTTCTATTATCCTCCCTCCCTTGATTCCCCCTCCTCTCGTTCCATGGCGACACCGCCGCCTCCTTTACACCAATCCCTGAGCTAAACAAGCACAATGTGCAAAGTACATCCGGATTCCCATACCTTCCCAACCTAATCCCAATCCCAATCCGATTCCAACAATACATGGTTTCCTGCCCAGTGCCCGCTAGACTTAAGGAGAGCATACAATGACATGATAGCAAAGAAGCAAGTAGTCCAGAATCCAGTGATTTGATGTTCTGGCTGCCGCTGCTGTTGTGATGGTAAGAAATGTGTAATAGCAGGTGAAATCTATAAGCGGATATATATCGGACAGTTAGACGATAAAAGAAATTGCGCGGTGAAGCCCGTATGGGTGTCGGTCGGCAGGTTGATATCAGTTTGATCGCTAGATGGAGATCGGACGACTCTGGATGTGGTGTTGGAGGTGTGAGGAACTCGGTGACGTAGACGTAGCGGTAAATCAGGGGTCCGTAGACCCAGAAACAATATTTGTGAAATATTCAAACGAGTGTGGGCGCCTATCGGCATCGGACATAGGAAATCGCAAAAAGAGTGTGGTGCTAGTCGTCGTCGTCATCGAGTCTCATCCATTCCAATCCTCATCCATCATCAGTCGTCTCCAAATCGAAACGATCCCCCCTATCCCAACTCAGCCGATGCTCGTCCTCTTCGACTCTCCCGAAGCTCTCGGCTTAAGGTCCAGTAGCCTCGCGCTCCCGGCGCTGACGGCTCTCATATGTGCCTTCTTGTAATCGACGCTCGTTGCTCGCTCCAGACCGCCACCCCCAACCGGCGTCACTGGGGACTCAGCAGTCTCCGAGTCCTCGCCATCCTTGGGAGGCGAAAGCGGGCTGTCGAGCTTCTCGTCGTCGCCAGAATCGTAGTCCTGGAAATCGTTCAACCTGCCCTGCCTTGATGCGGCACGGGGTTCGCGGTGAACGATCTTCGGTGTGCGGGCCACTTCGCCCCATTTGCTGCTTTTCGAAACGGGGCTTCCCAAGCTCTCGCCATCCTCTTCGTCGCTCGACGGCATGGGGTTGCCGCTGATGCGGTTGGCCATGTTCGACTTGCTATACATGTCATCTGGCCCCGGTGTCAGGCGGTTGTAGTATTCGTCTTCAGCTATGCCGAGCTCTTCTGCGGAATCGGAGAGGTCTCTGTATCGCTTCATGAGAGAGCTGTGGCTGTCTCTTGACTGCGTAAGGGGGATCTGGCGTGAGCTTCTCTTGGAGTTCGCTCTTGCGCGTCCAGATAGCCATGAGCCTTCGGAATCAATGGATGCTAAAGACTGTGATAAGGCGTTGAGCGGTTCTGGGGACGGCATATCTGCGGGGTGTCCACGAGTAGGGGTCTCGTAGCGCAAATGAGTGCGGTGGCCACTCGATGTATCGAGCTGCATCTGTGATGAAGGTTCGGCTGACTTTCGACCACTGGTAATGTTCATCGGAAGCGACCTTTCAATCGGTTGTACTCGCATGATATCGAGTTCTGGAGACTGGACCCTGGAATATGGCGGTGACATTGGCAGTTCCGGTAAGTCTTCCCTGAAACGTGACATAGTCCTCTTTGGTCCAGGTGGATGTACTATCGGAATAGCGTAGATAATCGTAGCTGGCGGGGGTGCCACTGTGGATTCGCGGGTTGTGTTCGAGAAAGACGATTGAATTGACGACCGCTTCTCCTTCGAGCTCCGCTTGAACCACGACTTCCATGACGACTGCTGCTTGCTGCTGCTTCTTCCAGTGTCGAAACTCGTCCTTGACGTGTCCTGCTTTGAGAGCTCCGCCGGGGCGTGTTCCACTTGTGGAATCGGCATGGGCAATTCCGTCGCTTTCGGCGGTGTCGGCAGGTCGTTGATCTGCGATACGCTCGATGCATTCCGGTGGTGGCCAGCTTGTAGTGATGGCGGAGGAGACATGGTCGCCCGCGATAACCGAGCGATCTGAGCAGTTGCTAAGACTGGCTCCGATTGTTCGCTCCCTGGAGATTCCAGGTCTGGGCTGGGCGGGCTTCCATTTACTAGGATGCCAGCGGGAACGTTCTGCGCGGCGGTCTCTGGAGCTTCATTCCTAACATCCGCAGCACCATCGGTTGTCGTCACAGGTTCTGTCGATTGTTGCGCCGCAGCTTCCACCGGTGTTTGGCCTTCAATTCCAAGCCCCATTAATTCCCGTCCCATTACTCCCCGATCCATGTTCTTCGCCGGCTCGTTGCCATGGATGATAGCCTGGTTTTCCTCGGCCTTTTGCCTCTCCTTTCGCCTTGCCACCCTCTGCGCCATCGCCTCTCGTTCAGAAGTCCTCTTCTGCTCCCTCCGCCTATTATCCCTCTCCATCAGTTCTCTCAGAGCGCCTGCATCGAGATCATCGGCCAAGTCATCGATACGCTTCCGATAAGCCGGCTTTTCTTCGGGTACAGGTACCTTTTCCAACGCCCTCTTCCTCTTCGAGGAGTTGGATCGCTCAATACCGACCCCGCTTTCGTACTGCTTGAACTTTGGGTTTTCGCTGTACCTTATCGTAGGTCGCGGGGTAAATAAATCCATACCTTTCAGCTCGTACGAGGCGAATCGCTCAGAATCCGACGACATTGACGAGCGAAGCGAGTCTGGTATCGGCAATGAGACGTCTGATGTCGTGCTCGTAAATAATCTGTTGATACCATGTAACTTCTTCGTGTCTTTCCTTATCGGGCTTCCACTCCAGTCCGGCGTAGTCGCTGCGCGCACCGGAGTCGGCATGAACTTGCTCATGGCTTTGATTTCCGCCGCCCTATCGTGATCTTCCTTCCGCTTCTTGCTCGACTTCCGCCTGTTCAGGTCCTGCGCAGTTCGTTTATGGAGCGTCGGAACCCTTCCCATATCTTCGGTCTGCGCTCTCCCGTTGGCAGCGAAAGCCGACCTTGCCACGATCGCAACGGCATTATCGGGCAACGGCGGGTGTGCGCGGCCATCTCTTCGGACCCCAAGGTTCTCCGACCGACCCGGAGAGTAGCTGTAATTCCTCTTCGGCGGATCGCGTTGCAACTTCTTGCTCTCCCTCGACCTCCGTCGCCTCTCGCGCCCAGTTCTCTTTCGCGAAAGCTCTCCCGCGGCGCCAACTTCACTCCCATTCAGGCGCCCGGCCTCCCGCGACCTCACCCTGTCCATCGTCGTCGGTTCTGTCGCAGACGTCTTCAACCCCAGACTACTTTTCTTGCGACTATTCTTCCTCCCAAACGGCCAGATGGTCATCTTCTCATGCGTCTCGATTGTCGTGTGTGCGATGCGACCGTTCTGGTTCTGGCGCCTTGTCCTCGTTTCGCGGGTTCGGTTCGTGCTATGTCGTCGCGACTGGAGATGAGCCAGACATAATCTCGGATGTGTAGTTAGGTGTCCTCCTTGCGGTCAGGTTGCTTCGAATAATTTATTGTGTTGCGATTAGGTCGCCTTGCTCTCTTGATTCGATGAGTTGGTAAAATTGCCGATATCGATGGGGCTGGTGGTGGGGAATTCGGTGCGTTTGCGCAACAGGGACGGGCCGTTTCAGGGTATTAGTCCACGTACAGTTCGCAGGCGCAGTCGCATTCGATATTAATTCGATATAGATTTCAAAGTGAGTGACGGTGATTTGTAGTCGGATGCGATTTAGAGAGAACGAGGAGTGAGTATGTTTGAGGAAAGGGAAATCTGTGTTTCGAGAGAGGTTTGCGAGTACAGCGAGGTAAGGGAGTTTAGTTGAGTTGAGTGTGAAGGGAAGGGGTGTGACGGGAAAAGGTCCCCCAGTCAGTCCAGTCCAGCCAGGCGAAAGTACTTTTCAGGTACCTGAGTACCTTCGGACATCCAATAATAGAGCGGCCACTTTAACCCGAACACCAGTGAAAGTTAGTAGTATTTAGTAGTATTTAGTAGTAGTTAGTAGTATTTGGTTGGTAGTTTTAGTAGTAGTTGAGTTACTAATATTGGGTCTGGGAGTACTTTGACTGGATGTACATTTTATGTGTCTATGTGTCGATGTGTCTGTGTCTGTGTGTCTATGGTATGGGTGTCTGCGAGAGATGAGTACAAGCACTATAGGCCGACGATATTCCCAGATCAACAACCCATAACCCATCTATAACCATCCACAACCATGACTGCGGCCAAGGATATTAGAGTGTTCTATCGCTCTGCCGGGCAGAAGAGTGTCGCTGGGTGTTGATAGGTGTCGCTGGAGAGATTACCTCTTCTGGTTTTGTATTTCCCTTCTCAGCCGTTCTGAAGAAGCCGCCTGCTAATGGTACATACAGAACGAGAAGGGTACATCTATCTCCCACCGCTCGAAATCGATACGAAGTGTGAGTGCGTGTTCAGAAGAACGAGGCCCGCCTGTGGAGCGAGACTATTTTACGGTACCGTGGCCCTCTGCTCTGGTCCTCTCTGCTCTGGTCCCTACTCTGGCCTTTTGATCCTGAACTGTGGTTCTCTATTGTGGTTCCTGATCCTCCATGCAGAAACACCAGTCAGCGGCTATATCGCAATGAACCACTGCTCCATGCGTTGGTCATCCCATCAATGCACTGGAACGTGGTACCTCTGTGTGTGTTCTGTATGTTCTGTATGTTCGATGTGCTCTGTGTGCTCTACGTGCTCTGTCTGCGCTCTGTCCGCTCATCTTTTCCTTCTTCCGACTTTGACATGGAGGGGTTACTCTTGAGTAAGGTACGGCTGCATCACACGTCCGCCACTATTCTTCTTTCCTCCAAGGTACATGTGCTCTTTACTGTACGTCGATGGTGCTAAAGAGTGCTAAGAGGTCAAATGTCTGATACCAACAGAGTACTATTGCCGTGGCGCATTATCTGCCGACGCTGTTTGTATCCTTTTTGTGCCTGTCTGGATTAGCTTGCATATCTTGTTCATGCTCACTCGCTGCAGGCCCCTCGCAGTACAGCAAACACAGGCGGGTGTGACAGGCTTTGCAGGAGCTTAAGTGTGCTGGCCCTGCGTTGGCTCAGTGCGTGCATTGCAACTCAACCTCCTCTTGAGATTATCAATTATCACGATACGATATAATACGATACGATATGATACGAAGTGACAAGTGCTCTCGGGGCGAGAGCCACCTGCTGTCCAAGCGTCAGTGTCCGCATTGGCTTCTATTTGTGTCGACAGCATATTGGACTATATTGAAGTACTGCTGAACAATGTACATACTTCCCATCATCAGCATCCGTACCACCGACGGTGTGGCTGACATGATAACAAGGCACACACCGCACAATTACAAGGCATCACGATCTGGGGCTGTCTCAATGATGTCTGTGGCACTCAAGACAGAGTCCGCAACTTCCAAGGAATATTACTCGAGTACCTGGAACTCTTCCCCCCATCAGACGAAACTGACAGGCAACAGCCGCGAGTCCTTTGACCGCCGTTGTACCCCATCCCATCCTCCTGACGAAACACCCACGACAAACCAAGTCACACGATTGGAATTTCAAGATACCTACCTGGGACGGGCCCCTCTCAACGCCCCATCTGCCCTCGAAGCACCTGATCCATGGTTGCGGATGGGTTTCCCAATGGGCAACTCCTCCAACGGGAGCCCCTCATTCGGACCCTGTTCCGTTGGGCCACTCCGAGCGAGCCGTTTTGTCGGTCTGCTTGCCGTGTCATACTACTGCGCACCCAATATGTAGATCGTCCACAACGACCTCTAGAAATCGCCAAGCCATGTGCTCATCGTTGTGCAAACCTGCTGCTTGACGCCCCGTCATTCGCTCGGGTTGCACTGCTACTGTGCATAGTCTGCCATAGGGATTTAATGGGTCCTCCGGGGCACTAGAAACGGTTCGCGTCTCTCTCCTCCCTTCGGCACATCGCCAGCGGCGGGGATATGTGAGACCAAATCAGCTCCTCTCTTATGATCGGCGTCATATCGCCGTCTACGAAAGGAGGAGCGGTGATGGGAATTCGTCCTCCTCTTCCCAGCCCCCAGCTCATCGCCACACGGCACGTCTAGGATTCCCCACCGACTCTCCAATCCAACACCGATAGTGTGAGTAAACTGCACCGCCCCGTCGTCACCAGACATGGAGTAAGAGGCGGTAGGCATGCGCGTACTCCCCATCCCGCCCGCCACCAACTCCACAAGTCCAAGCGGCAATGGAGAGGGATCGTCAGTGTGTGAACCTAGCCCTCCGGCTCTTAATTGCGGCCCAGCCACTCATGGGAAGAAGAGGGTCATGTGCATATTAAACTTGTATGGGGGGAAGACTGAGACATTGCACCTGATGTCCCGGGTATGGGTGACGATTCTAGTTGGTGTGGCGGGCGATCCCATCGCTTTCCCGTAAACCTGTTCTGAAACAACGGAGAAATGCTAGATTTGTTCTCCGCGTGATTTTCTGGAAGGGTGTCACGTGTGTGATGGTGGTTGTGTAGTCACGTGATTAGTTAGTAATGCTAGCAATTAAGGTGATATGATTTCACCTCATTTCTCTATTTCTCCGCCGTACCTAAAATAATCATTTTGAAGTTGAGTGATTAAAAGTCTATATTTCAATCAGAATTGCTATAACGAGTGATGTTTTACACAGTTTTTATTCTAACTTTTTGGCGGCACAGGTGTAATGAACAGAGGACGATCTCTAACTGTCACGAGCATCATCACGTGCGCTCTTCGATCACGTGAGCTGCGGTGCCAAGGCGGCGCTACCACGCACACGAAACCGTATATAGTAGGAACGCGGACCTCCAGAGGAGGGTCAGCGTTCAGTCTTCGTAACCAATACAGAGCCTCATACATAATTATCTACAACGTGATTTCCCACTACCCTGTTCAGCCTAGGCTCTCTTACACTAACAGTCAAGGTAAGTCGCAGAATATCTCATAGTCATCTTAGCCCCGAAAGGAGATCCAGGAGAAGATAGAGGCGAAGGCGAAGCCCCTTTTACCACGATTACGCAAGACGCTGTATTTTAAAGATTCACAGATCCTTCTTATCACGATGCCCGGCGGCCCTGCACAGACAGAGAGTCTGCGTCGCCTCCTGTTCCCGGAGGCTCCTCGTCGTGGTCGGCGTGGCGGTCTGTTTAGCTCTGAGAGGAGCTCGCGTGGGTGGCATGGTTGCTGCTCACTGTCCAAGTGCTTAGTTATAGACTTAAGTGACGGCAAGACTCAAGTGACAGGAAGATTCAAGCGACAGCAAGCCTCAAGTGACAGCAAGAATTAAGTGACAGCAAGAATCAAGTGACAGCAAGAGTTACGCAGCATCAAAAGATTGTCTGGCACACAAACGACGGACGCAACAACAGCGAGTCACACTAGAACAATTACGCCTACGATGGTAGTGAGCTTCTCCACAATGGCAACAACGTTCGCGTAGTCGTCGTATAATTCTACCATTGAGCCGACCCAAGGTAGCGCAACCATTAAGGTGCAAACCATATTCCACTGCCACTATGTTAGCGACGCCTAAACCACACGCACCCGCTCACATTTACTAACGCCATCATGATGCGACAACTGCGCTGTTCCTGAGAGCTCTCAGCTCACCCGCTAACACATTTACAATGCTGAAGTCAGCTAAGTTTTGTGCAGTCCGTGCGATAGTTATCGCCGCATGTTTGGCCGGGATCGAGATCCGGCTTACGAGACGGGTCATCAGGCATTCCAGAACATGGACAAATAGCGGGATGAGGGGATGCCAGTGCATTGCGAGCAGTGCAATGCTCTTGAAATTGAAATCCAATATAAATACCACTACAATCGCGATACCGGCAAGGTATTGTGCAAAGTTTGCGATTTATATTATCGCAAGCACGGCAAGGACCGAGATGTGTCAAAGGAGATACGTCGCCAGGGCATGATTGACGTGAAGCAAAAGCGGAAAGAGGGGGTTCTGCTGAATTGCGAACAGTGCAATACAGCGGAACCTTCAATGAATTCCCACATTTTCAATGCCAAGAGCAACAAGTTGTTGTGCGTTGCCTGCGACAACTATCACCGCAAGCACGGCCAGGATCGGGATCCAGCCAAAGAGGCACGCCGCCAAGCCCTGGCCGACGTCAAGAAAAAGCGGGCAGATGGGTCCCGATTTACCGCGACGAGTGCAGCAAAGCTGAGACTCCAGCAGATACTGGCAGGAAGCGCTTTGCGTGCTCAGGGGCCACCAACCGTCTGTTGTGCATGACCTGCACGAAAAAGATATACAACGCTGCCATGAAGGCAAAGAAGGCGGCGAAGGATGGAGTGGGATCTGGTACATGAGTACCATTTCTCACTTCATAACAAAAAAACACGAGGATATCGTTGATTTTCATAAGTAGCATACTATGTTTTTCATTTACTTTGCAACTTTATGCTGCGGGTCGAAGAAGAACATGTGCTTATTATACAGCATCTCTGCATTACAGTTTAACTTCCGGTGCCTATAAGTAGAATATGCTGTATAAGCTCTATTGGCACATTTAAATATATCAGAGCTTGAAACGCAAGAGCTTCAAGTCAGTTACTATGGTAGGAGTAAAAGCTGACAGTGACAGTGGTTCGGGGGGGGTCGGTGGAGGCATCGGTTGGCGTGGACTGACGCTGGTCATCAACCTCGTCGTCTTCCGAGCCGGTGGATCTAACGAAGCCAATTTCAATTAGCTTCTTCTTCTGAACGAGCTTTCTCCGCTTTGCAGGGAGGAGAGGAGGGGAAGGGGATCGGAAGGAGAGGGAGGGGAGGGACAAGAGCAGCAGCGCTTCTCATGTCCCGATTTTTGGCTTGGGCGAGCTCTCCAAGCACGCTGCGCTTCTTACGGTTATGAGTCTCCATACTGATATGAGGACTGATAATTTCGTTTCGATGGGATGGGGTACGTTGTAATATAAATTGATTGAAGTTGTCAAATCTCAATTGATTGAAGTTGAATTTGATATATTAATCAACGTTGTCAACCACGATATCTTCTCGATTTGACCTATGACCAAAATGGGAAGGAACGAGAGCATATACAGTACTGCGTGTCTAGCGCCTTCGCGTATACCGTACTGCGTGTCTGGTGCATCTGCGTACACTGTACTGCGTGGTGCCTTTCAAACAACTCGCGTTCCCATCTCCAACCTCACAATCTCCAACCCCACCCCCACAATCCCTCAGTCTCCAACCGTAGGCCCGGAAGGAGGTCGAAGAGGAGAACGAGGAGAAGGAGAGGCAGAAAATGTTTGCGAAGGTGGGCCCAAAGGGGCTCACCCATGCGCAACAACTGCGCAAAGACGAGCTACTCGTCGAGAAGAATGGCTTTGCCGCGAAGTTCCGCGGAGCCAAGGCGAAGATTAAGGAGAGGAAGGGAGTTCTTGCTACCATCGCAGAGGCGATGGAGGGGGCGGAGAAGGGGGTGAAGGAGGCGGAGAGAGAGAAGAAGGAGCTTGACAGGCAGTACGTCGAGATTGTTACGGAGCTGAAGCTGCTTGGTGATTAACTTCACCACCGAGTAGCTTCAACTCGGTGACAATCTTGCTACTGCTTGCTTGAAAACATAGCTATATATAGCTAAATTTTGAAATCTTACCTTGTCTGGCATTTCCATTCTATGCGAAATATGTTACATATTAAGTGTATACGATGTAGTCTGCCGATATACTGGGATTACGCCGATGGCGCACGCTATAACCTTGAGCCGCACGCTAGCGTGCGGCTCTAAGCATGCCGAGCACACCGAAGCACGCCGAAGCACGCTCCTACCAAGAGGCACACGCCATCGTACGCCTCTGTACTTTGCGCACGCTAGCGTACGCCTCTAAACTTTAGATTAATATATACTAATTTAATAATTAAAAGCTTACTTTATTTATAGTTAAAATTAGAATTGTTACCTAAATTATTAAAAACATTAAAAACCCTTCTATAGACAATGGTGAAGTGCATTATTAGTATGCTAATGTTTCATCTTAAGCCCTTGTATTATAGAGTAAAGTCTGCTATTAGATGCCTAGTGATATATTGTGCGTAACTATACAGAGCGAAAAAATAATGATTGATAGGAGTGATTGGTCTAGACCCCGACTGCCAGTATTGCGGAATATAATGTGATTATCCCCCGGGATCATGTCGCGTTGACCCAAAGCATATGACGACGATTATCTCAACTATCCAGATACCTAAAATCGCAATCAAACAGCACAGCCTGGCCCTGAGTAAGTCGGAACCTCTGTACACAACGTGCCTACTCCACCATAGGGGTTATCACAGAGGGTATTGCAAACGGTATTCTCGGGCGTGAACACGAGGAAGCCATAGTTGGGCATGTTTAGGCGGAACTGTTTGTTGACATTGTGGTTTTCTTCAGACGCCTTATAGCCGGCGCGGCAGGCGCAGTGGAAATGAGCACCAGTATTGATGCACGAGGTGGTTGGGTCACAGTGGTTCAGACCCGAGACAGGGTTGCAGGTTCCGCAGACAGGGTTGGTGGGATTAGAGGTGACTAGAGTGACGGCTGAAGTGAGGAAAAGGGCGATAGTGATGAAGTTGTTCCACATTTTAGTTAGGAGCTTATGTGCTTGAATGTTTTGTGTGGGATAGTGATATAGTGCTGTAGAAGGACTTGTTTGTTATGTAGAATATTGCTTCTCTAATGAATAATTAATCTACATGATGGCCTTTATATGCGTTTTTTCTTAGCTAGGGAAAGTCTATATAATGAGGTAGTGATATCACTCAACGTCAGTTGCAGCCGTTTTTATGTAATGGCACACAGCAGTTCCGAGCTGGGCGGGGAGAGCAACACTACTGAGACCAATGATCAAGCTCTGCATGATTATCGTTCGGGTTCCCCGTGGATCGCGAACGGTAGCAGCAATGATAGACATACCGAATTCCTAGAGCGAGAGCTCTATATCCTTGGTAACGTCATTGCGGATGGATCTATCGATCCCTTTCATATGCCATTCTATATTTGGTTCCGAAACTGATCCGAAAAACTCAGAACTATAGACGAGTCACTTTTCGAACACCAAGCTATGCAGTACGTATATTTAGATGCAGATAGCGCAGTAGCTAAACCTACAGCCTTCTTACACAATTATGCGATCGTATGAGAGCAGATACTCTCTTCCTGTCCCGCTGGGACAGATTCAACCTCAATAGCGTCAACCATTCTTCTTACGTGTTACAAACCCCTCATATCCCTTCTACACTCCCCTCAACTTATAATACCGTTTGCACCTGTGTGACTAGATTATAACTCCCTTTACATCTACCTTCCACTAACTATGTCTCCAGATGGCATGAATTTACCCACCACAGCTGATTGTCAGCGCCATCAATGAGCTAGATGTTACTGTCATCGATGATTTTACTTTCGACNATTATAACTCCCTTTACATCTACCTTCCACTAACTATGTCTCCAGATGGCATGAATTTACCCACCACAGCTGATTGTCAGCGCCATCAATGAGCTAGATGTTACTGTCATCGATGATTTTACTTTCGACGTAGCTAGTTCTATAGGATGGTGCATATCATTAGCGGCATAAGTGAGAGCTAGATCATCGAGAATCTTGATGATCCGGCTCTCGCTTATGCCGGGACTTTGTGATGTAAGTTGTAGTCTGTCCCAAATCGAGATTGAATCGGGGTTGCATAAGCGAGAGCCGGATCATCAAGATTCTCGATGATCTTGTATCTGGATGATCTGGCTCTCACCTATGCAACCCCGATTCAATCTCGATTTGGGACGGACTACAACTGACACATCACAAGTCCCGAAGCAACAATGGCTGCATTCACTCGCCGCTTCGAAACATGTTATTGTTTCCTTAAATCGTCTATCTAGATACAAACAATACCCAACTGTCAGTCGCCACGTCAGTCGCCACTGCATTTTGCGAACCTTCGTACCATGTCCAATCGTCGAACTCTCGGCTCAGCAAGCTCACTGTAACGGCGTAGGCCCAGGGTCACACGGGAGTTCAGGGAACCAGATCAGAAGGCAGGTAGGTGAGGTTATATAGCGTAACAATAGGTCTACCTGAATACAGCGGCTATTGACTGGAGGCCTCAGTCCTACGTCTCCAGTCCCTTTTATGTTGGGGCTCCTGCTTTTACCGAG
Organism: Pseudogymnoascus sp. 04NY16; assembly: GCA_001630575.1. Lineage (NCBI taxonomy): Eukaryota > Fungi > Ascomycota > Leotiomycetes > Thelebolales > Thelebolaceae > Pseudogymnoascus > Pseudogymnoascus sp. 04NY16. Next base: position 754 of record LNAU01000213.1, on the reverse strand, counting down.
CCCTACCGTGTCCTGCACGTGGGGGCGTCCCCACGTGACGCCCCTTTACACTCACCTTGCTCTGTTCCTTTCCCCGTAACAGTACCGGACAAGTAACGTTAAGGGAACATGCCATTGATCGACCATACAATACAGATCCTGGCTTTCGCACACGGTAGTGTAAAATCAATTTAACCTCCGAACCTACGAGATCTCGTCAGCCTTATCTGCTCGTCGTATTCGACTTTTTATCTCCTTCTAGATCCGGAAATTCTAGCATGCTCTCGTCACTTCTGTCGTCGCTCCCTTTCCATCATGGTTATTATACGATGCATTACCCAAGTATTCACCGTATAGCACAGTCAGCACGGACTATTGCCTACGGCCACGGCCAGGGCGATACCGTGCGTGTGTCGTGGTTTCACAGTTTGACGTGCCGTACGTGCTGGATACTCGATGATGGCTGGCTCTACTGGTAAGCTGCTCCACTTTTGATTATATCTCCTTGATTATCTCTCAACCCCTTCTTATATATCATTTGTTCTTATACAACGCTCCCTCCGTACTATATAACTCCTCCTTACTTTCCCTTACTCCCTCCATTTCCTCCTCGCATACACCTTTTTTCATACCCCTCCTACTCCCTCTCATCTTGCCCGTCCTCCTCATAAAGCCCCCCTATACAACTTCTTCCTACTAATAACCTGCTCCGCCCCCTCCGTAACCAACCCGGCCACCGTCTCTCCCGCCTGTACCCTCCTCCTCACCTCACTGG
>LNAU01000210.1:0-14980 GCA_001630575.1 Pseudogymnoascus sp. 04NY16 | reverse complement strand
TTGGGCCGGCCCATTCGCGAATGGGCCAGCGTATTCGCGAATATGGATTATTCGCGGTTGGGCCGGAACATATACAAATTACTATAGTGAGGTACTTACGGTTGCAATTTCGAGTTGCCGCAATCCGCTTCCTCTCGCTTCGAGTTGCCGCAACCCGCTTCCACCTACGATTACTCCGAATTGGACTGTAAGTTACTCTCTCAAACTGGAGCAAAAAGTGGCCAATATCTGCTAAATTAGCCGTTTTCTTCTTCGCTTGAGAGATACACCTATCAACATCTCCTATAATTTTGCTCACATCGTATTCTAGCCACCCCGAACACCCCAGATGCCTCTTTCTAGAACATTATGTTTGCGTTATCGCCCTCATGGTAGATTTGGAGAGGGTCTGCTTTTATCGCGTAACAGAGCTCCTCCACCACAGCTCCACCATCAAGCTCTTACTATTCCCAAAACATGTAAAGGGATTGTACCTGAGCTCTAAGGTCTCACAACCACGCGGGAGATCGTCATCAGCCGTGTGGCTGCTGCAAGGCGCAAATTCATGCATGGCTTCAATACAGTCGCTTGCACAGCCGGCTTCCCTTACCCCGACTTTTTTTGACTTCTTGCTGACCAGGATTCTCCGCCTAGTGTCCAAATGCGGTTAAACGCAAGGTGCAGACGTGGGCAAAACCGGCTGCCCCTTCGTGTGCAGCTTCTGGAACTTTCCTCTGGCTTGTGACCCCGGGGTTGTCGGCGGAAGCTAACCTAACATTGCCTATGCATCGTGAAGGTGTCCCTTCCACAACTTTCAAATAAGTACTAAAAATTGGCTTTTTTGATCACATTTGTACCTTCTATTTGATAAGCAGCACTCACTGCCCCAAATTTTGCTCCCTCCTAGCACCGCCTAATCCATGACCTGATATCAGACAAGAAGTTCAACGCTCGTGAAATGGCTGTTCTGTCCCCATGACCCAACGATAGTCACTATTCGTGAGAGCTGTAATTCATACCTTAGTTTCCATTACTTCACTTCAATTCTATGGGGGGACTTTGAATAACTATGATAAGGATGACATCATCTCATCACAGATTTTCTTGTAAATTATCGTCATTAATGAGTGGTTCAACCTTCTAGAAGATAAAAGAAAGAAGCTGTAAGTATTCAATTAGATCTCCAACCCTGGAGGTGGGTGGGAATAATAGAAAAGAAAGTTAGGACGTTTTGTAGTGCTGTAAGTCCAGATAGATCTCCACGGACATAACTTATACTATGGCAAATATGTGTTTAATAATGGTCTGTCATATTCGAGCCAGGCAAAGTTCACATTGTGTGAATACTCGTAGACCAATTTAAGACCGGAAGAAGGCATGGTAAGGCCTACCTGTCTCTGGGTCACACCCATGCTCCTTGCAGATTTTTTCATAATCCTTATACGGGTACTCCAGCCCAATCGTAATAGTAGAATCCCAGCCTCTCTGGTCCTTCTTTGTATTCCCTTCTTCGTCCTTGGCGGGGTAACTGATGTACCTTGGGAGCGGTGGCAGAGTCGTCATCATCATCTCCACGCCTGCTTCATTGCACCTGGATAATACTTCTAGGGACTGCTCTTTCGTGAACCCCGGGTGTATATGTGGATCGTCGGGTCCAGGCTTATCTGGGTGCCGGTAACACTCCCACTCCAAATTCAACATTTTAAGCGCCGGAAAGCGGTGTTTGTGTTCAAGAAGGTTAAATATATAGCATGGCGCAATTTTGATATACTTGCCATCTGAAACACGCAACCCCTCGAGACCAGCAGGGAGGGCGTCTATGATATCCTGCCTCGATGAAAAGCCGTCTGTCATGGCATCTCTATTGTCGCCACCTGTCAATATTTCCCAGTCGGCTTGGAGACGCCGCAGTGGTTTGAAAGAGGATAAAGAGCCGATTGGATAGTGATCTATGCCGCTTCTGGCAACTTTATTGTCGTTGATGATCGTTAAGTCTTGAAGATGTGGTTTAAGGTGTGATAATGCAGCCATAAGTCGAGGCGGCTCAAAGTCTTCGTAGCCTGCGTCTCCGTGTCTGTAATAGAGCTTCTTCAATCTTGGAAAACATCGTAGGAATCGAATGATAGTATCATGGTCCATGCTGATGTAGAATAAGGAGAGCTCCTCGATGTGGGTGAGGTCAATATTGCTGAGCGGCCACTCGTCCATATCAGCAGCGCCTTCGTCGCAAATCATCTTTCCCCAGAATGTTTTCACGGAGGGAATTGCCAGTAATGGGGCGAGTTGGTCGATTGACAAACCTCCCTCTGTATCATAGTGATTCTGCATTACCTTATTCAGGTTCCATAAAGCAAACTGGTTCTCGGCCTGTCTCTCCACCTGCAATTGCCTTGCTCGGCTCAGAGTCCGCATTAGATTGGGGTAGGGTGAGTCGTCGTAGGGCCATTCCTTGAATTTCAGAATCCGAAGATTAGGTGTGAGAGTGAGGATCAACGCAGCCATAGCCTCCCAATGTCCCTTTTCTATATCTTTTACCCACTCATCGCGCTCTTGTGTGCTCCCATCGACCTCCTCAATCTTATTCCTAATTCTTGCCCAGTCTTCAACTTTAAAACACGAGACATCAAGCCGACCGTCATCATACTCGCTATCGCTCGCCATTGTGCGGATGCCCTTGACCTGTTGTGCTAGATCAGGCCTCACCAAGATCATCCTCAAGAACAGCTGGACAGCGCAAACTGGGGACTTGTCGTTGTGATGAAAGTACTCGTAAAGGATAGGCTCGACGAGTGCATGAAGACTCCGGGAGCATAGAGCAAGTTGAAGCAAGGAGTGCTGGCAGTGTGGCACGACGGGGAAGTCGGATTTGGCGTACGCCGGGACATGTCTAATGATGCTGACAATGACTTCGTTTGGAAGATTGTTGATGGTCGCTCTGCCAGGGGTAATGGCTGTGACCCAAGATGTTGTAGAGCTATGGGCCTGCCTGATCGTTTGCTTATTACACGCCATTTCAGTCTCTCAATATTGTTCGGGTGCTGAACGAATAAAGCTGAAGCAGGAGGTTGGTGGGAGTACACAAGAGCGCGATGAGTGGGTAAAAGATATAAAACATTTAGAGACGCTGGACAGTGGAATGGCAATGGGAACTACGCAATGTCTGTTCTCTTATCCGGTTATATGTGTTCCGGCCCAATCATGAGTTTTGCCTGCTCATGAGCAGGCAAAACTCATGGTTGGGCTGGGACATATGACTAGGCAGACGTGCAGACGCCAAGAAATTCGCTAGGACGATTTTTTAGCTAACGCACGCAGTGGCGTAACGCAACTAATGTAGCTTTACATCAAAATATTATGTAAAGGTATTTAAAATACAAATAGATGCAATAATAAATATTATAGGGATTAATCCATTTATATATAGTATCTTTATGAGACGAATGAGTGTTAGCAGCAAAAGACGCAATGGCTTTCTTAGGTGCTGTAGGTATAGATACGATTATCATGCTGTTATACTATAATAACTTTTACGTATCTAGGGCAATTATAGTACCTTGTGCCTAACTGTAGTTAGACACTAGGTAGAGAGCCCCTAGTTAACAAGACGTTAAAATATTTAGGGTAGGGGAAGCTAGCTATATAAGCGACTATACCTCTAGTAAAGCAACTACTATAGCAATTTTTAGTTAGCATGAAAAAAGTTGGTTTTACATTTACTATAGCATAGCATTATACTATACTATACCTCTACCCTAACACAAACTATAACACATAAGGTTAAGGCCTAGCTATATAGCTATACTAGAAAATTAAACATCTAATTACTAACACCTATAATCCTAATTTAATAGTGTGTATAAACTACAGCACTAGAATAAGTATTAAAATAGGCTAGCTATAATAGAGGTAGGTAGGGGGGAGGTAATCTAGCTATTATTTCATAATAGTAAGTCTTATGATTACTTAAGCATTCTTATAACTACGTTATTATAAGGACATAGGGTACTATATTATAAGAGGTTATATATAGGAGTGTAAGTTAGATAGAAGTTAGTATAATCCTATAGGTCTACTATAAAGGATATAAAAAAGATGAAGATGTAACCCTCTATAGCTATACCCCTAAATACCTAAAACCCCTCTAACTTAACTAACCCCCTATTTACCTAAGGCTTCCTTATACTATATGCCTAAGGCTTATAGTTGTAATTAAACTATAACTACCCTAAGTCTTAGGGGTGCTATATAACGACTATAACTAACCTAAGTAAGGAGGCATCCTTATAAACCCCTCCCCCTCCTCCTTATTATATATTTACTTATATAAGCTCCTTAAACTAATCTCTTATAGACTCCTAATCCTACTACTACTCTCCTTAAATATATCCATCTCTATGTTAGCATCTATCTATATTCTACCTATCCTTATGTTAAAATGTACTAGGACACTACTAGTATAGGATACTAACGTTAATAAGGGTGTAGTAAGTAGGAGAGAAGTAAGTAAGGAGAGTAGGGATATTAAGGAACTTAGTAATTAAGGGGATATAGCTATGTTGTTAGTGTTATAGGTTATAGGTACAACTTTCCTCCCCTTCCTATACCCCCTAATGCCTTTATTAGCATTATAATAAAGACTATAGAAATACTCTAATAGCTTATCCTCTACCCCCTCTACCCCCTCCTTACCCCTTCCCCTTACCTTACTCTCTATAAACCTTACTACTAGTGCCCTTAGCACCTTAATGTAGAAAGTATTTATATATCTCTTTAGATTCCCTAATAGCATAAAGGGTTTTCTACATCTATCTAAGTAGTAGACATACTTCTTTACTATATTATATATAGTAGTATAAAGGTATATGTTATAGCACTAGGTAAATGTTTTACTATAGGTAGGATAGGTAAAGGGGCGTTTACTAGTATGCCTATAGAAGTAGATTATAAGGTTGCTAAGTTAGGAAAAGGTGTTTATATAGAGGGGGTAGGTATATATCTATAGAAGGGGGTTAGTTATAGTTCTACTTTTACTAATAGCTTTTTAGTAATGCTTAGGGATAGGAAGGGGATATAGGGGATGTAGGGGACATATAAATGGCTTTATACCTATATGTGTCCTAATATAAACCTCTAAATGCACCTTCTAGAAAAAGGCCCTCTAACACTCCCTAATATAGCATTTATATAGCCTAATAGGATCCTCTCTAGCATTCCTACTTATACCACCTCCTCCCCTACTACTATTACTAGTAGGCATAGCTTATATAGAGCACATTAATGCATTAACATACATGCTCTATACTACCTCCTATGTCTACATCTAGGATTACTAATACTCCCCCTAGGACTTCTCCTACCTTATAAAGCTTAAATTATATAGTAGACACTTCTATAGTAGCTTAGGCCTAAGCTATAGTAGCTATTTAGGCATTTACTATAAAGCTTCCTTATCTAATAGTACTATAGCTATTAACCCTAGCTATAGAAGGCAAGAAGGCCTTAGAACTAATAGGACCCTATTAATTAAGTTGCCTTTAGAAGTAGTTAATAGAACTTAAGGGTTCTATAACTCATTAGCTAATGCTTAAACTATAGTAGAGAAGACTTAATATAAGGATAACATAGTAGGCCTTAATAGATAAGACCATTACTAGTAAGTAAGAATATAAGTAGTAAAGCCTAAATGAGTCTTATTAATAAGAGAGTGTAGCCTTACTAGGGGGTTCTCTACTAATATAAAGAACTAGTCTTTATATTCTAACATAAATGAATATTATGCTCTAAGACCTATAATTACCTTTTAGTGATATTCTAGACCATTTTAATTACTAAAATGGATTAGACGTATTAAATTAAGCAGCCTTACTACTAAAATTAAGATATTAGCATAACATAAAGGTTATTATGTCTTTTCCTATGTCGTTTAGCCTATAATTATATAGTAAGCAAGTGTTAATCCTTACTATTACTTAACATAGTAGTAGAGTGTAGTATATAGGGGGAAGGGAGGGTTAAAGTTACTAAAGTAACTTTAACTACCCCCCTTACATAATATGTTAGATGGATTATAAGGTCCCTTAACAGTCCTTAGAGCAACTTTTAATGTTTCTTACCTTCTCCTTATAGCAACATACTTTAATAGCTTTAAATTTTAAACACTTTAAATAGCTTTAGTTACTTATAGCAAGGCATAATAGCTTAGTAAAACCTTGTTTATATTTTACTAACGTATATAATAGAAACAAGTAGTTCTAATAGAAATAGCAACAAAGCTTAAGGAGTTAGGCTCTCTATTTTATAGTGTTAGTAATAAGGTTTATAGTAAGACATTAATTTAAAACTTATCTAACTATAAACTAGGAAGTTAGACAGCTTCTTAAACTTATTTCTATAAGTTGTAATCTACCTACCCTATGTAACTATCTCCTTAGGAAACAGAGCTAATCGTTAGATAATACACACCTTAAAATAGAAATAGAGTTATAGTTAGACAACTAGATAAATAGAAGAGGGGAGAAGCTTTTAGATAACAAGAGATCTAACATCTTAGAAGTTATCTAGCATTAGACTAAAAGTTAGCTAGATATAGCTTAGCTAAAGAGAAACTCCTCTACTTAGTATAAAAACCCTTCCTCTTTCTATAGTAAAACACCTATATAGTCTATGTCTAGTACCCCTAAGCTTGTTAGTCTTTATTTCTAAGAATATAAGAAGATTAAAGAGATGTAGAAACTAGATTAAGTTTAATAGAAGATTATCTTACTTAACACATTTATAGCTATTCTAGGTAAAGAGTAACACATTTAAGATCTTAACGCATTAAAGCTAGAAAGGAAGAAAAGGAAGTATATTAATTTATTAGCAAAGGAAGCAACTCTATACCCTTAAACAGGATTACATTAATTAAGCGTAATTAACGTAATTACACAACGTATTTAGGATTATTAAAACCTCTCTAAACATAAGTATTAACAGAAAAGAAGAAAGCTAACAAGAATGTTATAGTATAGTGAAAAATAGAGCCTTATAGACCCTCTAGCTTTAATATTAGGCCTTAGAGGAAATTCTTAATAGTGAGTTTATCCTTTGTTTAAAGATAAAAAAGCTGAAATTAGCTATGTAGTTTTAAATAAGGGAAGTGGTTATCCTATAGCATAGAGGCTCTTAATAACTCCCTTAAGACTCTACTAATCTATTCTAAGTTACTACTAATTTTAGATAGGACCCTAAGAGTACTAAACATAGAGTAGTCTTAGCATGTTAAGGCTTAGATATAAACGCTAATAATAGCTTAAATTTATCCTTAGGTAGCATTACACTTAAATAACAGAGTATAATTGTTAATAGACGCTCTTACTAAGGAAGCTTTTAGGAGTATAGAGACACCTAGGAGGGTTGTAGGAATACATAATGGTATTTCTACCTCTAATGACTTTAAGTAATGTAAACAGCTAATGAACTAACTAATATAGATCCTTAACAGCCCCCTACTAATAATACTATAACAATTAATCCATTAACAGATTTTAGTACCTTAAGGACTACTTTAGACCTAGTAGTAGACTTTATAAATGCTTTTATTTAGCTAGACCTATTATCTAATTATGTCTATTTAGGGTAGTTCTCTACTAAGGAGTAAACGTACACTTAGACCTAGACAGCTAGCTAAGGAAAGATAATAAGGATATTAGCTTTAGGTTTAATTATAATAGGGCTAGTTATATAAGTAATATATCTAACTTTTAACAGCATTCCTCTAGCTTTTACCTTCTTCTCCTCTAAGATATTTATTAGTAGGATAGAAGCTAGACTTAATGAATTTTAAAGCATACTAGAGCCTAATATATAGTATATTAAGTAAGCTATAGGAGGCGACTTAAACCCTATTAGGAAATAGTTCTCTTATGTCTAAAGTCTAAGCTCTTACTACTATAGTAAATTTAAGTTTATTAAGTAGTAGCTTTAACAGTTCATTCTTAGGGTCTACTATAAGCGTCTATTGTCTAGTTAACATTATAACAAACTTTACTTTTATAGTAGGCGTTAAGATCTATATGCTAACTTCTTAGACCTTCTCCTTAGTATCCTTAGTTAACTCTTACTAGGCTAAGTATGCCCTATATAGTATTATTATAGGCATTATAGTATTACTATAAGCAATGTTAAGTAGATAGGAACTGTTGCTATAGGATATCCTAAAGAAAGATAGATATACTAGATTACCCTACTTTTAGTAAGGTTAGCTAGTAATCTATAAACATTGTTAGCTACTAAAATTTAATAAGTTATAATGTAGTTACTATATAAAACTCCTAGTGCTGTGCTTTTAATATAATTACATTACATTTATAAACAACGTTGTCTTAGTAGATAGAGTTTAACAAGTAGCTTACTTATTGCTAGTTAGTATTAATGGCATCTATAAAGCTAATATAATTAGTTATATTTAAACTACATCTACATATAACATAATTAGATTTAGCCTGTTCTAAAACTATCTTTAGTAATAACGTTCTTCTAATCCTCTTTAAATTTGTTATAGCAAATTGACTTAAGCTGCTGTTAAATTATTACTAATAGATAGTGTATAATAAGTTTATAGCCATAGAATACATAATATTATTCCCATTTCTAGTAGTAGCATTTAGTATTCTAGTTGTTTAACCTAGAGCTATGTATTTATTATATATCTATTATAGTTTGCCCTATCTTATAGTAGCCTTACCTACTTCTAGCCTTATCTACATTAATAAAGCAAGCTGCCTCTAACTTATTAGGGAAAATGCTCTACTAAATTAGTTATAGTGTAACTAGATTTAAGGTTTTTCTCTAAAAAGGCTATAAGTTATTAGTAGGAACAGCTTTTTAACAATGTACTTATTACTCCTCCTCTACCCTGTTTTTAAAAGTAAACGCTCTTATTTTTTTACACTATAGCATAGATAAATGCAACCTAACTGCTTAGGATGCTTACATTCCCTTAGAACACATTTTAGACTCTGTTCCTTAATAAATTTAGTTATAATACAAATGTTATTATAGGACTCTTATTCCTATTATTTATGTCTAGATACTATAAGTAGATTTTATAAGGATGCCTCCTTACTTAGGTTAGTTATAGCTATTACATGGCGCTATAGAGACTTAGGGACGTTATAGGTTAGTTGTAACTAACAGCCTTAGGCACATAGCATAAGGAAGCCTTAGGTAAACAGGGAGTTAGCTAAGTTAGAGTAGTTTTAGGTATTTAAAGGCATAGCTATAGAGGGTTACATCTTCATCTTTTTTATATCCTTTATAGTAGACCTATAGGATTACACCAACTTCTATCTAACTTACACTCTTATATACAACTTATTATAACATAGTACCCTATGTCCTTATATTATATAAAAAAGATCACACCTACTAGGGACAGCTGTATGTAAATAATATCCTATAACTAGAACGACTTAGGAGAACTATTAAAACACTACTAACTGCAACTTAGTAACATTTTAAAGTAGAGACCTAACAACTCTAAATAGCTATAACCCTAGAGAACTTATAGACAGCTAGTAGATTAGGGTTTAATCCTATAGAGCAAGCTAGTAAAGTTGCTAACGCGTTAGTGCTATATAGGATACAAGATCCTTAAGAACCCCCTTAAGCATAGAGGTAATTATGAATAAGAGTGTTAATAGCTATAAGCTACTAGAAGTTAAACTCTTTTGTATTAACACTAATACACCCCTAAACTAATATAAGGAAAATGACCTTAAACATCCCCCTAGATAATAATAGTTAACTGTTATGAATGTTAATAAGATAAACTACTACTATAGCTATAGCTACTACACCTACTAAAGACATACTAGATTAAATGGCAAACCTTAAGATCTAGATGTAAGAGATTAAGGAAATGATAGCTAATCTAGTAGTAACCTAGACTAGAATCCTATCTATGCTACTAGTAGATACTATTAAAGTTGTAGAGCAACAAACTTCCCCTATATAAAACACCCCTAAGACAGTTTAATTGCTGCCTCTTTAAAACACTTGTTCTCTATTAATTCTAAGGATGTATTCTAAAGACCCCCTAAATCACTATAAGAAATCTACCATCTCTAAGAAGATTACACTACTTAGTAATAGGATAGAACATACCTTTATATAATAGAGCATGTCTATTTAGGACTACCTTATAGTTAATAAGGACCACTACCCTATAGACGTCTCTAGAAGAGCATTAATATAGGGAACTACAACTAGCCTAGTAAAGAAATACCTTAAACCCTAATACCTGTCTATAACATATAGGTTTTATAGTGCTAATGAGATAATAGACCTATTAGGATTATATTACCTTACTAGCAATAAGACAGAATAGGCCTAGAACCTCTTTAATAACCTATAAATAGGAGAGAAAGGACATATAAACAAAACCTTCTTAGAGTTTAAAGCTTGCTTCTAGAGCATAGCTATTATAGGACAAGTTATAGAGTTAGAATGGTTTTAGTATATATAGAATAAGTTAACCCCTTAATTCTATAGCTGTGTAGTAGTTATTAAAAATCAATAGAGGGGGGACTATTATACTATAGTCTAAGAACTCACTGCCTTTAATTAGGAGCAACGCTAGAATAACAAGTTAAGCTTCCTATTTAAGAGTAGAGAGTTAAGCTTCTAAGCACCTACCTACCTAAGCTTATCTAGGTTTATGCCTACTAAGCCTAGAAGGACCTAAACAACAAGGCCTATAAGAAGCCCTCTAGTCTCCTTCTAGAGGACTCCTTTTACACCTACTACCCCTAAGCTAGACATTATAGGCTATGTCTAGACTACTGTTCTAGCTATGTCTAGAAACTGCTTTAAATGTAGAAAGCTAGGCCATTTCTAGGACAAATGCCTACTTAACCCTACTGTTAAGGAGATTAACTATAAAGCTCCTAAGGATAAAGAGTAGTAGGAGGAAGTAGTTGCCTACTAGTTAGATGCATCCCTAGAGGAAAACAACAAGGCCTAGGGAAAGGCTCCTTCCTAGGTCTATGTAAATGTAATCTATAAGGATTAGATTTATAAGAACTCTTAGGAGGCTCCTAATTTCTCGTTAATACAACCCTAAGTATAAATGGACTTAGGGTGTAAACAAAGTCTCTAGTAGACATAGGAGCAAATAGCTACCTCATTATTAATAAGCCTTTTGCATAACAGCTATTAAAAGCGCTCTAGAGCCCTATATAGAAACTACCCTACTCTATACCTATATGTGGATTTTAGCAAAACATTTAAAGCTACATATTAGAGTATATTTAGTTACATTTAACAGTTAAAGGACACTAAATATATAACTGCCCCTTTATGCTCCTAGATCTTAGAGCGCAAGATGTAATAATTAGGAAGAAGCTTTTTAGCTGCTTCTAAATCCTACTTAACTCTATAAAGAGCTAGCTAGTATAGCTAAAGGAGTACCTGCCTACTCCTAGCTAGAGTAAGGAGATCACCTTACCCTACTACTTATGTAAACTGTCTATACATCACCCTGCCTATTAATTAGATGTAAACTAGTAGGATGATGCCATTAACTATAACGACAGATGACGTAAGGGTAGACGCTTAATACTAATAAAAGTGATAACAGCCTATTATAACGCTATTATAATCACCCTACTAAGCTTAGTGTAAGACGAAGGAACGACCTACTTATACTATAAAACCCTAAGGATATAAGCCTTACCTATAGAAACCTATAAAGACAGACCCTTAGGGTAAATAGAGGCAAAACCTCTAAGAAACAGACTATCTATATATAAGAGAAAGAATCATAGGAGGAGTAGAGTCTTCTCTCTTTCCTAATGCTAGACCCTAGTACATAGCTTTATACTAGTCTAAATTTATAAGATTAGCACAAACGCTTTCTACTATAAGATAATGCAAAGCAACTCTAAGTTCTTTATAATAAGCATCTATGAGATTAACCAGATCATCTAAGAGAGGGAAGTAGCTAAGGATAAGGAAACGCTCTACCTCATTTAGGATAAGCTCCTATATATACACTACAACTATTCTAATGTCTTCTTAAAGTTAGAATCTAATTAGCTTCCCTTACATTACATATACAATTATAAGATACAACTAGAAGCCCCTTTACTAAATGCCTTTTTGCTACTATACTAACAAAGCACTAAAGAGCTTAAGGCAACTAAGTAATACCTATTAGAGAACCTTAAGAAGGGCTTTATAGTTAATAGTAATAGCCTGTTTACCTCCCCTATACTATTCATAAAGAAGGTAGATAGTAAACTAAGATTTTGTATCAACTACTAGAAGTTGAATAAACTTACCTATAACGACCCCTACCCTATCCTACGTATTAACAAACTACTAGGACAGGTGTTAAAAGCAAAAATCTTCATAAAGCTAGACATTAGGCAAGCCTTCTATTATATACGAATAGACCCTAACTCTAAAGAGTATACAACCTTTTAGACTTAATATAGATCCTATAAATGTAAAGTGCTGCTGTTTAGTCTAACAAATGGCCCTACAACCTATTAGAGGTATATAAACAACGTTCTTATATAATACTTAGACAACTTCTATACTACCTACCTAGACGACATCCTAATCTACTCTAAGGACCCTATAGAACATATAGGCTATATATATAAGGTCCTCTAACAGCTTTAAGAAGTAGGACTATAAGCTAACATTAAGAAATGTGAGTTTAATGTAACCTAGACAAAGTATTTAGGCTATATCCTAACTACTACTAGTGTTAAAGCAGATCCTAAGAAGATTAAACCCCTCTAGAATTAGATCTAGCTAACAACTGTTACTAGTATGAAGTCTTACCTTAGATTCTATAGCTTCTACTACTAATTTATTAGAAACTTTAGGAAAATAGCCAAGCCTCTTACTACTATTACTAGCCCCTTAGAACTGTTCTATTACAGCTAAAACATATAACCTATATACTATAAGAGAGAGTAATAGGGTAAAATAGCTTGTGGCTAATTAGTAGTAGGAAATGGACGTAGAGGTTATAGGTAGCTTAGTTAATAAAGGCACCTTTAGGAAAAGGTACCTTTCTTAGAAGGTACCTAGTAAAAGGAGAGGTGCCTATTAAGAAAGGCACCTATGTAGAGTAAGGTGCCTCCTTAGAAAGGCACCTATAGGAATTAGTACCTATAATAAGTATAGCACCTCTTATAGGACACACATGTGATTAGATTAGTAGGAATAGTAAGAATAGTTAGAGAGTCTACTATTCTAACTATTCCCTTTAGCATAACGCTACTATATAAGTAGATAGATAGTTCTTAGATAGGAGCTTTATGCTTAACTTAATATAGTATTTTGTTATATACTATAACGTGTTTTACAAAAGCCTTTAGTGTCTAATCCCCTACCTCCTCTATTAAGTAAACTAACATAACGAAACCTCTATAAGTCTTATAGTTAAGACCTAGCGTTACACTTTAAGCACTACTTCTATAAGGTACTAGCTTATATACTAAAGTAACTATAGCTCTAAATGTTCTAAGCCTAAGAGGAAGTGTTGTTAGACAATCTAACATACCTACCCTATAGTCATCTTAGAGACCTATAACTAAGAACAAAGAAATGCCTAATGCACCTATAGCACTAGAACTTAGGGAGGCCTTACGTGTTAAGCTCCCTAACACCTACTCTAGCAATTGAAAAGAGCTTAAAGTATTCCTACTATAGGTTGAGATTTACTAGCATTTTAACAACAACAAATTTCCTACTAGAGAAAGCTATACTCTATAGACTTTGTCCTACCTTTAAGGAGAGGCCCTTTAATAGATTAAACCCTTCCTTAAGGACTACTTCTAATACGAAAGTACTAATAGAAGCATAACAGCTACCTAAACTATGTTTAGTAGCTAGAAGGGATTCTATAAGGAGATCTAGCGTATGTTTAGAGATATTAATAAGATTAAGACAGTAGTAGACTACCTGTTTGCACTTAAGTAGATAGGTAGTGCCCTTACGTACTCTATAGAATTCTAGAGATATAGCAATTAGACAGGATAGGACACTAGTACACTTATTAGCTACTATTAACATAGGCTAAAGAGCTATGTACATATAGAACTTGCCTATTTAGAGCAACAACTAACGGACATAGTAACGCTAATTAAACATACAGTCTAAATTGACAATTAGCTATATGAGTTCTAGAAGGAACGACAGATATATAATAAACCTAAGAAAAGTTATCCCTACTAAGGAAACAAAGGTAGATAATAGGAATAACACCTATAAGATAACTGTTAGTTAGACCTAATGGAACTTAATGCTACGTTTAAACCTAGACAACCCTATGACCTAAGAAAGGACAAGTAAGTTAAGGAACGACTTTGCTTTAACTATGACAAGCTAGGTTACATAGCTTAAGATTATAGACAGCTAAAGAAGGGGAGCAGTAGACATAAGTTTAGCAAACAACTTAATGCTACCTAGTAAGGCTAAGGAGGCTATAACGCCCTAGGAATGTAGTTAAACGCCACGTTTGTAAACAAACTAGACTAGGGAATTAATAGGGATAGCACCCTAGAAGATGAAAGTTTAGACAAGGAATTAGAGGTAGAATCTCTTACTATCTTAGAACAAGAAACCCTTAATAAGCTTACACCTATAGAACCTATGAGTCTATAGTGTAAGAGCGTAGTATAACACATAGCAAAACACGNAGGGATAGCACCCTAGAAGATGAAAGTTTAGACAAGGAATTAGAGGTAGAATCTCTTACTATCTTAGAACAAGAAACCCTTAATAAGCTTACACCTATAGAACCTATGAGTCTATAGTGTAAGAGCGTAGTATAACACATAGCAAAACACGCCTATATGAAGATTAGGGCTAAACAAGACTAGCCTAGCACCTAGAGGAGAATCCCTATGCTTAAGGGCCTCTATAAGGAACTGTTATAGAGGCTCCTACTAGAATGTAAAGTAGACGAATATAAGGATGACCTCTAGAGATACTACGATTA
>LNAU01000209.1:5078-71847 GCA_001630575.1 Pseudogymnoascus sp. 04NY16 | reverse complement strand
CCCCTGCCTCCTCTGTTAAGCAAACCAACGCAACGAAACCTCTGTGAGTCTTATAGTTAAGACCCAGCGTTACACGTAGTCTATATAATTCTGTGTAGACCATGCATCCGTTGTTATTGATATCCGGCCTCCTCTCCTAATATGAGAATTAAGCTCGAGTTGTAGCTGGCCTCAGTAGTATGAGAACTAACGCTAAAGTTCTCGGTGTAGCGTACGAGCTGATATTAATATAGTTGTTAGGCTTAAGAATTGAACTAATTCACAGAATGAATGGCTTTCAACAAGGCGTATTGATAGATTATTTGACACAATGAACTGTAGTAATAACTCCTTATATTTCGAAGGATTACTAGACTGCTTTGATATAGCTAATAGGCGTGGGCTGAAGAACGATGATGTACTGCTTGACGTACTAGACGACTGTCTATTCTCATTTTTAAGGGCGTATGATACTGCTGGATGCTTCAAAGAGTAATGCCTCCATAAATTCCCCGTCGACGACTGCTTTAGCCCTTGTGGCGCTATTGAAAATCCGCAGTCTGGCTGTAGGCATACTATCTTTATGGTTGGCGGCCGAGTATCAAGCAGTTCCCGACGATATAAGCCCTTTGTGAATAGCTTTGAAGTCGTCGGTGGTAATACAACCCTTGGACCTTGAAGTATATTACTCAGTGATCCATTGACTACTTCGACTGATGGCAGAATAGGGGTAGATTGAGGTATAAGATGTGGTAACGACAGCTCTTCTATTTGAGAATAGCTCTCATGATCTAACGGCAAATCTGATAACTCAGAGTCGCTCATTATTACAGCGGTAATCGTCACAATATAGTAATTAGACTGCTATTATAGATTCAATTATACTACGTCTTCTGTGGCCTTGGCATCCTTGGCATCCTTGGCAATATCCGTATGATCCGGATCATGATCCGGATCTCACGGATATGCCAAAATTATGACGGATAGGATAGATCCGGATCATGATCCGGATCGGGTCGGGTCATCTACGATCTGTGCCGAACACTGATGCAAACGATCGTTACCATAGAATACTCTTTTATATGACACTAGATAAAAAAATGAGTTGAAATATATGGCAGTGATTATTGTGAAGCAAAAGAGATTATTAATATTTAATGTCTCTATTCTGAGACAGTCGCAGAAAACCGATATTGAACTTACTATCCGCCCGGTTTATTATCCCAATACGCCTATACTACAACACCGAATATCCTTTTCCGGTAAATTTAAACTCCCCGACCTTTAACTCCCATTCCAAAACGGCCTGTATCCTACCACGGTTGCGTCTCCATATTAAAATCATATCCTCCCCCAAGTAAATCCATCATCCAAGGATCATCCAAGATATCAATATCGACAGCATCATCAAACTCCAACGGCTCAACTGACTGGTGCACAGGCATACCCTGTCTAGCCACCGCTTCGGCGACTTTTACCCCCACACCACTCGCCGCATCAGTATCCCGCGGCCCAAGCTTCGCTACCTTCGCCTCCCACCAGCTCCCGATCCCCAACGCCCTCTTCGTCGCATGTGGCCAGGGATCCAACCCTTCCTCACCCCAATCGGCTCGCGACACCGCATCCCACCTCTCCGCCAGCAACCTCGTCACATCCCCAATATCAAGCTCTGCTCTCACCCTACCTCCACACCATGCCACGTCTGCCGACTCGAACGTAGTAAGGCGGTACAATGCTGCAAGGCAGTGCCCGAGCTGTGTCAGTGTTGCGATGGAGACGTGGGGGTAACGTGCTAGCGGGAAGGCTTCGAGGGAAAGGAAAACACCGAACCAGGATTTAACTGCTGTGAAGGTGGCCCAGAGGCTTTCGAGGCGCTGAAGTTGGGCGGCGGGGTCGGGGTATGGAGGGGGTGGGGTGTAGGCGAGGCAGTGGGCGTGAATTGTGAGGGAGGTGGCGTGAATATGGAGCTGGAGAATTGCTGACTGAGTGTTAGATGGCGGTTAATTTGCTAGTAGAGGAGGAAGAATACCATTTGATTTTATATCTGCGGGAATAGAACGCTCGAGATCGTCAAGCTGAGACTTCAGAGACTTGGCGTAGAAGTTTGGCGGAACTTGGTTTGATGTGTCTCCAAACATATCATCCCATGTTGATGTTGCACTCTTGTTGCAGATCAACTGTGCTCGTACTAAGTGAACGAGTAAAAGATCGGTGGGGTAATCCTTATTCTCTTCTAGAATTCGCAAGCATTCACCAAGGTATGGCGTCCACCGCATGAGTTCGGTGCGCTGGAAGTAGTTGGAGGCCCTAGTCAATTATATGAGAATGATTTCTCGTTGGGGAAAGCAAGTTCACTTACACAGAGCTAACAAGGTAAAGACCAACTACCGCCCTTCGTTCTTCCATGCTCACGACCCTAACTGGGCCACTTGACCTCTTGGGGCACCCATGCGCAATAATATAATGTCGCATGACATCAACATGCTCACCCAGCAAAGGCTTCGTAAGTCCAAGATCAAACGCAAGGGACATCCCAAGCTGAATAATAGTCGAGATGATAGGTTTACTACATATATAGTAGTGGCACCAGCCTGCAAACACCAGGACGCCCAGGAATAGATCTAGGGTTTTAGTACCCTCAAGCAGCATCTCCCTCCCCAAAGTCTTCTTGACTTCCACGACCAGTGCTTCTTGGCGGCGTAGGTTCTTACTGCAGATTGCTCTGATGACGAGAAATAGGAATGGCCGTTGTAATTTCATCTCATCAACAGTCACATCAGGCCTGATACAGACGATGGGAAAATTCTGCACCATCTTCGTCCGATACGTCTCCAGGGTCTCTTCGAGCTCCGCATCGCTCTCTAGAGGAAAGTTGTCCACTGAATCAGGACTTTCTGCGACACTGGAGCCACTTACTCTCGAGGCTGCTGGCGTTGGGTGCCCATTGGGACATTCTCGACACCCCTCCTTTGAAACCCCGCACAATTGAGGTCGCTGTTCCGTTTCATTTCCGAAGTGGGAAGAATCCACTGAGAGTCTCCTGACATCAATATCGATACTAGAGCCGGTCCCATTGTTTCCCTCAATAAGTGATGGTTCACTAGCATTAACTGTACTATTTGAATTTGAAGCCTGACCAGTGAATGTCCTGGCATCGAGGTTCTGTGTTGGAATTGCTATCTGTTGTTGGACGGCGCCAGTAATGGATCCTTGAGAGCGTTGAAGTATCTGCACAATACTGTCGAGCTTTTGTTCCAATGCAGCTGTCTTTGCGGATACAGATGCTGCCGGTCTCTTGGAAACCCGCTTCTTGCGAACTGTTGATGCGGGTTGGCAGTCCTTTTTGAGGCGTTGACACCTGAGACTTTATTAGAGATGACTAAACTTCGATAAGCGGACACTGATAATAAGAAACAACAGTATTTTCCAGGTGCATGTATCAAGTAATCACTTTGTTGATATATGATGAGAGTAGTGCATTCGCTACCCCCCACTTCCATGGCACATTGCTTCGCATACAAATCAAACTATCGGTATGGAGATCCTGCATAGAATGGTAACACATACCTTTCGCACTTGGGTCCGTTCGGTATGCTAACACATCTCGTCTTGCTTTTCACACAATATAAACAAGCTTTTCCATACGAGGCATATACTTGGGCCTGTTCGGCTGGTCGATCCACAGAGTGCGTCTCCATCTGTCTTTCGTTTGTTGATACACCTGCCAACTACAAGCTGATAATACTTTGAATCGGACTTCGGAATGATATCACAACAGCGAAATTCCGGCGCATTAACAATACATAAGGACTGAAGTAGTCGTACGGCAAAATTAATCGATCATATTTCAGGGACACGTACATTCGATGACCCAATTGGCAACTTCAGCCTGGTATTGGGCGTTGACAAGAGTATAAACGGTGATCGGAAACTCCGATCGAAGAACTCCGACCGACCACAGCCCTGTGCCAAGCTAATCCAAAAGTAGTATGGCACTGGATACATTTACCGGGTCGGATAATTATAGATCCGATATCGACTCCTTGTCACCATTCCGCCCCCTAATCTAATGATACAATATAACCCTGATCATTTCGCCATGATCAGAGGTTATTACTAAAGCGGACTAAGTATTTACTTTTGTTCAGGTTGGGGCCAGATGCATTCGTAGCTCCGTGACCAATATCGCGTTCTCTTGGTCGTGGCCGGGCCAGCAGCGATGCTTCCCTTCGACCCATCAACCACCAAGAAGGATGATTTAGAGGCTATTGGTTTTGGGCTATCATCCATAGTCGTTCATGTTAAGGACACCAATTCTGTCGTCAAAACATTTCCTCCTCTTGACAAGGACCCAAGATGGTGAGAGGAGGATATATGAGCATTTACAGCGTCAGAACTGCCACCACCCCAACATACTCAAATACTTTGGAAGGTGTGCCGCTGAATATGAGCTATTGCGGGGTGGGTTAGATTTGATTCCCACCCTCGTGGGACTCTTCTGGCCCCATTTGATAAACTAGATGCAATTGGAGTTTCTGAGAGCGATCGACGACGGTTTGTGGTCCTTGGATCTTCTCTAGAAATCGGCATGCTGCAATCCGGTCCAGCTCTAACATGTCTCTATTAGCTGGCCGTACCAGATTGTATCGGCAATGGACTTCATTCATTCACGCGGTGTTATACGCGGTGATATAGGGCTTCATAACTCGCTCATCCATGACGATGGGGGGATTGTCCTTTGTGATTTTGCTGGGTCTGGCATGGAAGGCTTACCGCCAACCATTGGCGCTGGTGTGCGATATTCGGATCCGCAGCGTAACGACAACATGTATTCGACGAAAGACGATGATATTTTTGCTCTTGGAACTGTGTTGTACGAGCTCAGTGCTCGGAAACGGCTCTTCGCAGGCCAAAGTAGTCAGTACATATATCGACATTTGCGCGACCGGCAATTCCCCGATTTATCTACGGTTCCGTTGCCGCTGAGAGATATAATTAATAAATGCTGGAGCCTTCCGGGCTACCAAGCAAGTGACGCTCTGGTGGAAATAGACGGATATAATTCATCTCATTGAAGAGAACAGCAAAAATTAAAAATATTAGGTGCCAAGAATTACTGTGATTCTACAGGTGCTGGTCGTGAATTGGACTCCTTGGCAAACTCCATCTTTCGTAGTATCTCTATCAATTTATTTGGTTTTTTTCTTGCATGGCCTATAGATGATAATCCCCACAACTTATCACCTTCAAACGTGTGAGCCGGTAATTAATTTCCACGTTGCATGACACGGAACTTTAGATGAGAAATGACTTGGGGTTGAAAAAGGCGTCAACTATTAATTTACCGGCATTGAAACGCCTGTTTGGTCTTTATATTGTAACACTGGGTATATAAAGTTAGAAGCTAGTCTTATCTTTTATCAATCTCTAATGTGAGACCTCGCGAACGCCAAGTTTCTGATCCGTATTGTCATTCTTCAAGGTCTGAGTCTTCCTCAAGGTGACGGTACATTTCTTCCTTTTTATCGAACCCCCTTGAGCGCGATGCTTTCCAATCATCCATGGTTGGATAATTCAGAGCATCCTTCACGCCCCTAACCCGGCCATCCGGTTTATCCCGTGGTGGTGGCTTTCTTTCCCATTCATCTCTGTAAATTCCAGTGTCTACGATTAGCTCTTCAGGATCGACCCGTTGACGATTGTCATCATCACCAAGGATAGGAAGGGGACACGAGGCTGGAGGGGTCTCCTCAGAGAGGAGGAAGTCAAGAAGCTGCTGCTTCTGGGAATCTAGGAGCCGATAGATACGATATGTGACTCGCTTCCGGTCCGAATGAAAGTAAATAGCGTCAGGCTATCTGGTTAGTTGTGGAAATGCTAGGGGTGGGTGGGTGTATCATACATCAATGCTGGGAAGATGCTCTAGCCCAATGGAGGGAACTGATTCTGGTTTACGCCTGTCGAAAAGTGCAACCCCGCCCAAGATACGTGCCTCAGCCCAGTATCCCACTCCATCCGCAACTCCCTCTGGGTATTGATCGTAGTCGCGGTAAAGCCTATGCCGGAAGAGCGTCGGTGGGGGGCCGTTTGGGTTCCGCCGCCAGAACATGGTATTCTCCTTCGGTGGTGTCCAAGAAGCAATGCCATCATCTTTATGCAGCCCGGTATCTAGTTTGAATATTTGAACTGCTATCTGGTGTATAGCCACGGCAATGAGCTCAATCAGTCGTGTCTGAAATGCTATCGAGCCTGGAGACGCAGCTTGATATGCATGAATAAGCTATAGTATCTCTAGCTAGTATTGTCGATTGGGCTCAAAACAGCAAATATGTTCTTACCTTGCAATCCATACACAATGTGTGAGGATTAAAGTCGGCGTAAAGCTGCCTGGTTTTCTCCAAGGCCGTAGGACAGAGATCTATGTGATTCGTATGAAGTGGGTGGTCATACGTGAGTGCCCCAAAGGCATAAGTATCCTTCTCAACACTGGACAGTGGAAGGCCATCAGCTATTTGTGCATACGTGATTTGTGCAATTTCGGTCGATAATACGTTCCCCACTGCGCGAGTAAAGATGTCTCGATGCTGGCCTGTCAATATCTCGATGGGCACCTTCTGGGACTGTTCGTCAGTGCTATATTCACTAAGTTTTGGTGTGTCTTGCGGCCCCATGATCGCGTGTCTTGCAATATCTAAGAGCAATAATGATAGTATACACTTATATGCCCCAGTCGTATAAAGGAATGTTCATATTGAGATGGAAATCGGTTAACCTTGGTAGATGGGGAGCTCCGTGTGATTCTGCGGCTTCAGACCGCCTAGCGGGTACTGCGAGCCGCACTTAGCAGACCCGGCGCTTAAAGGACGATGTTAAAAATAAAATTGTTTCGAAATGTCCGCGCGCCTACTGGAACTGCCTACCATAGGCGACTTTATAATACAAAGTCAGGGTTGTATGCGCCTGCCTGTCTAATTACCACATATTCAGCCAATTATAGGCGGCATGGTAGTCGCTGGCGGTTGTGAAAGAAACATGTCGCAGCCAGGCCGCTTACGCGCCGGGGAACCACATCACCAAGGGTTTTGCGTGCTTTTTGAGGTCCACTTTGTAACCAGTCTTCAGTGTTTCTTATCCTGACAGCGGCCTTGTATTAGGCTAGTATTTGTAATTATTTTTTAAAGTCTGCTCCCATTTGCTAACTAAAGCGGCTAATGTTAGCATTATGTCTTACTCCCCTGCCCAGCTCTGTTTCATGTTCCCGTACTTAACTCCCACAACCTATGAAGCATCTATGAGCATGGAGAAGATTACTTAGCCACCCTATCGTGGGCATTGCTATCTTAAAATGGTCATACGTAGCTAAAATAGGCACTTGCATTTCCTGACTGATATTTCCCACTACGGTGATTCTATAAATAATGAGAATTTATACTTAAGAACTTATAAGAAGACGATAGTTTCCCTTTGGTATTCACCTTGTCCTGGCTGCAGCCATCTCATATTTTACTACATATACCTTCTACAAATCGGCTGCCTACAATCCCGTTGAACTCACCAAAGCATCTTCTACAATGACAGAAACCCGACTCCAAAATCTCTGCGTTTATGTTCAGCAAGGGCAGGATACCCCTCGAATCGACGAAAGGACCAAATAATTCAAGGCTGTACGACACATCATAGGCCGAGCTCTACTTCTCCTTGAATCTGGAAAGGGGTGGACTGCGTTGAATGAGTTGGCTAAAAGAATCGTCATTGAGCGCTACAGAGCCGACCATATTTGTTTATATCCTAGCAGTGACAACAATTTCAGTCAGCTCAGTGGCAGACTTGTCCAGTTCTTAAGACAGATGAGACAAAGGTTTCCTCCGGTTATTTTGACATTAGTAGAAGGAGAAGCGGTCTCTAACATAATGCACTGGGGAATGCAAACTCTTCCTTGGATGATTATGATACCCGGGAAGTTGGAGACATGAGCATACACCATGGCGTAAGTTTAGCGCTTTTAAAGCAACTCAACTAAATTTATAGTTTTTAAGATCCACTGCTAACGGAATGTGGTGCTCATAGCTCTTGGACAGCATGATCCGCACTCAAAACTTTGAGGACAAACGAGTGTTCACCTTCTAGCTAATTCTATCTGTCGCCCACGAAATTACCCACTTCCTCACTGGATTTCTATCTGGGCCTGAGAGGGCTTTAACGCTAGACGAAATTATCGTCCCTGGATGGACAAGAGAGGGTGGAGATGGAGAAGCAGGTCGGTATTGGGAGCTTGAATTCGTTGGGGGTATCATAGAATTCTATGCGCGGCCGGGAGATCGTAACCCTGACCAGTGTGGAACTCCCTACATATTTACGAACTACCTCGGCAACTCGCCTGGGACGCTTGTTTCAATGGCATATATTGTGAGGGTTTTCGATGGGAGTAAGTTTGGATCCGTTTGTTTATACTTTGTGCATTAGGTTTCTAACATTCTTGTTTAGGTGCAAACCTTCCTGTTGCGCCATCTACAAATGCTACCCCAAGAACCCGACGGGAAATACGACGACAATTAAGGGAAATGAGTGAAATTCGACTCCATAGAGTTCCTTCTACTCTTCCTGCACTCAGGGCAGGCGAATCGTCTCGGAGCTCAAGAAACCGCGCCGTTCCGGACTATCAGGACCAAGGCAATTATGGCTTAGTTCAAGCCCCAGACCTGAGGGCAAGGCCGAGTGCTAATAATCGTGGTGGCGGAGGCGGATATTACAGATACTAGGCTCCGGTCCAATTGAATTGTTGAGCCAGGGCTCGTAGCTGGTCTATGTGGCATGGATTGCTGTAATTATAGTTATCGCCTAGGAGTTGGAGTTGGGTCTTTTACTATTGAGCTCATAGCATCTGGTGTCTCGTACTGAATAGATAGTTTACTGAAACACTACAACTGACACCAAGAGCGTGCTTTGAAATAAGGTATCTTGCAATATCATATAATAATCTACAAGCCAGTCTTCCCCTTCACAAATGATGCGGCGGCGCCAGCATCCATAGAGTACTATACCAGTTAGTTCTGACATTGCATATAACAGACGGAGAGAAGCTTACAGTCAGATGCGCTGGCAGGATAACGATACCTCCATCACAGATATTGTCACCGGCGTGGCAGATTACATCCACCTTTGCAGCTGGTATGGACCCAACAGCGTCACCATCGTCTGGGTCACCAAAGATCACAGCTAAAACGCAATATGTTAGCAGTGAACGAGAAAATGAGTTCTAGCAATGCAAGACGTACCAGCGGCGACTTTAGCGGAGTTGTCACCACTTAGCTGATTTGCTGCATTATGCACAAGCTGTCCACCTTGTCTATTCTGTGTTAGTTATCATATCAAATGCTAATGTTAATAATCGGCTTCGGAGACGTACGAGTAGCCGCTCATCACAACCTTCGTATCTGGGCACTGAGTAAAAGCCTGGCCAACCAGCTCCGCCATCTTCTTGCTGCCTGCAGCATCACCTCCAGCCAAAAACCCAGCAATATCAGCTGGATAATTGACACCCTGGACGGCAAGATTCTCTGTTCCGATGGCCGTGGCAAGAGCAGAAAAGAATGGTGGCCCAACGAGGGCCCCGACGTTGCCAGATTCCGTGGTACCTCGGGCAAAAATCACGGTCACAGCTTTGCAAGCACTGCCATCTGTGAGATCGTTCCGTGTGTCTGAGGACTGGCGAATGTTTAAGCCACCTTCAGGGATGGCGATGACGGTGGGGGCGGCGAGTGAGAGGGGGACGCTAAGAAGTGTGAGGAGGAATGTAGAGGTCCTCATTTTGGAGGTTTGTGACGGGAGCTTTTCTGGAAGTTGTGAAAAGGTGTATGACGTGCGATTGGGATAGTCGGAAGGAGGAAATAATATGGGAGATGCCACATGCTTATATAGAGAAAGATGGCCCCCCCCATCACAATATTCACCATCATCCACTAATCACCACATGACTTGTTAACCTGAGAACTAGCATCTGGCGATCTCCGTCCTTCCTCTTTGAAACTGTAGCTTCCTCCATTTGTTGATGCCTGCGTATGTACCTGTCGAAATCACAACGAACTAAATATTTTAGCCATATGGTAAGCCTCTTGATGCGTCCATACTATGGCAACTATACAAATGTCAAAACGGCTCGGAGACAACACCGCCCCTGTTCCAAGTGTCCCAAACAAGAAACCCTTGCAATGTCTCTTCGATTCCACAGCCACGTGCACAGCCCAATTGGCCCACCCTGTGGGTCAATAAAATAAGACTTTGTGAACAGCATGGTTCCCCACGGGGTAATCGATAATCAACCCGAAGTAAGGCCAGAGAGATAGTAGTGGCTCATTCGAATTGTCGGGTTTAATCGCACATATGGAACTAGAGCTGCCTATTCCATTGCAAAAGTGAGGGGTTGTGGGATTATAGTGCATTAATTGGAGCTGCGGCTGTCGATCTGCCTCGGCTCTTGATTTTTAAGTTGTGAGATCGCGTGCATCACGTTCGTGATCTTGGGATCGGCAGTCAAGTGCCATTTGTTTACCCACCTATCCTGGACGCCGCTGCCGCCGTAGATATTTCGACGTTGAACGCATTGCGGGGCCGTCTCACTTGGCAGACTGTTCCTATCCTTGTGTTTCGCGCTATTCCTTGGTTCTTTGGGAACCAGAACTGGTGGTACCTGAATGAAATAAACTTCGACTTACTTTCTAGTTAGTATTTGCTCAAAAATTCTCGCGGTGGGCTTGTTCCCGTCTTGTCTCCTCAGTGCCACCCACCCCTCAAGTAAATTGCCCCACCGGAATAGTAGTTCATAGTGTTAGATTTGCGTGGATATTGTTTCTGTGGGGTATTTTTGACGTGTGATCTGTTACAGGGTTATCTAGTGCAGAGTTACATACATCGTACTCCGCCATGGTGAGTTGATATGACGACGCATTCGCATGTGAAGAGGAGACAGCTGTAGCATTCTCAAACTCGACAACCCCCGTGAAACTAATTAGTGCTTAACTTGTCATGATTCTCGTAGTTACTATAACGGAGGACTTTAAGAACAGTTCATAGCTACTCTTCGTTCACGAAACCACTATGCTCATAGTTTATCCTCAGTCACGAAATATGTTACGGTGGCTAAAAAGCATTATTGTTGTTTTTGTGTCCTTCCTTACGGTAGGGAGGAGTTATGTTGCCACCGGGAGCTTTGTATCAGAGTTGAACCATCATTCCGTCGCACTCCTCATAAGTGATTTGGGTTGGGAGGCTCTCAGTAGTATGGGTAGGCGAGAGGTCCGTCATCGCCCTCTTTGTTTCAATTTACGCCGGTTAAGATGGTTTGAAACTTGGAACTCTTCTTTTATTTTTAATTATCTCTCGCTTTATATATTGCCAGAAAAGCTGCACAACTAAGCTATACTTCGAGATCTATAGATACTGAATACATAGCCTGTTACGTTACCACACCTACTTTCATGATGCTCATCCCTCCAACTTCTTGCATTTTCGCTTGACCTTCCAACTTCTCGCATAGGTGATCGACCTCAGTTCGAGCAATATAATAGAGTATTAAAGTCGAATTAACGGTAGCAAACTAAAACGTTATTAGAGTCTCTAGTTCTTGAAGACGCCGCCAAGCTCTTCACGCTCTTCACGCAACAGGTAGACTTTGAAGCACCCTTAGCGTCAAAGCCCAGGAATCGGGGAGGCATTTAGGCCTAAGGTGGCATACGTGAGTCAGGCAAACAATAGCCTCATCCTCCAAAGCTCTCAAACACTTAAACCTTTGCTAAATTCTCGAAATCGGGAGATAATAATACGGATGGTTCGACGGACTGACTAGCACTGACAGATATATATAAATTGAGAACAACATTTACAAAATAGCTAGCAACAGCAAGGCCATCCAAGTGGTACTACTACTATTATCACATCCTCTGATCTACAAAGCGAATGCTCATGTCGTCAAAAATCGACCATGCCAGGTGATCATCGACGTTAGGAGGCACAAAATCGGAGCTCATCACTGGTTGTATGGACGTGTTCTGCAAGCTAGCTTCGAGCTGCGCAGCCAGCTGATGGCGGAAGTTTACTGGCAGTTGTTGGGTTGCCCGGAGGGTGTGTAAGAGGTCTTGTACAAGGGGAATATCTACCGAAGTGTTAAGTACAGTCAGGACAGGACAGTATGGGCCGCTTACCATCCGCTTCGCCAACTCCTCCGGATATAGCTTGGAGTACTATCAAGGCCGCCCATGTAATCATCTGTTTCGTCAGCGAAGCTCTACCCAAAATATATACATGGGACTTACCACTAGATCCCAATTGGTCCATATGCTTTTGTCATCGAACTGCATCTTCAGTGCGGCACGTGTTGAAACCAGCAATTCGTGTCGCTCGGACGACGTAGTAGATGTCGCGAAGAGATTGAATCCCCGAGCGGGGTGATAGATGGATAACACCAGCAATCTGTGGAGGATATATTGGCGGAATACAACTCTACGATCGCTCTCGGACGTGAAGTGCCCTATGGATCTGTCAGAATAGTACGTATGTATTTTAAAATCGCGCACTTACGGCCTGGTTTGTTGAATCTCGCAAGCCATCTGTCAAGCTGAACAGCCCAGTCCCGAATTATAGCCGCATCCACAGCAGTAAGAGAAGCTGTTAACATTGGCCTTTCCTGGGGTGACGAGAAACACGACCATATAGTGGGAAGTCCTCGACCAGTAAAATGCGTCAAACCCGTGTGCAACATCTGAGTGAGAGAGTAGATGTCATCTTCGGATGAAATATGCAGACGAGCTAGGGGCGCTTGTAGTGGAATTATGGGACATGACATATGGAGAGATGCGTGCTCAAGGTCGATGATCTAATGCTGTCAGTATGTGACAGTTGACGATTACAATAAAGCAAAAACCTACCTGGAGTCCAGCAAAAAGTCTCTGCCACTCTCGGGACCTCTCATCGACTTCTTTCGGGCACGACTCCAATATAAGACGGTAGCCAACAGAAATCCATATCCCCGTCGTCTTTATTGAAGCTTCGCAGGCGAGTCCAGCGAGTACTATACCAAGGACATCATGGAATGCATTCTCTTCCGACTTAAATGACGGCTTATCTGCGACCAGTTCAGTCGTTGGAGAGGGAATGCTCAACTCGGCAATGGCTCGACACATAACTAGGAAGTAATCCGGTGCCAGGCCGGCGAGGTCTCGAGTGCCATGGTTCAGAGCCGAGATGTACAACATCGCAGATAGCAGTAGGGGTGTTGGGGAGGAAAAGTTTTGCTTATTGGGAAGGAAGTGGAGGCTCGGAATATTTATATGAAAGCTACGCGGTTAGATGCGCATCGTACCATTGGTGGAACAGGAAGAAGCTCACAATTGCCATAACTGCTGAATATTTGTTGGGAGCCATATCTTTTCGTTGACTGGATGATGCGTCTTCTGTCTGAGCTGGGTTGCAGCATTCCATACCTCGCTAAGCGCTGGATCTCTCGTGTCTATCTGTGGCATATTTTGCTCCTGCTCAACGATTGAACCAGTTGCGGAGTCCAGATCGAGGCGTGACTCGATAATATCAAGGCGGTTCAATACCGAATGTAGCGTCTGACTTGTCCATCTAACAGCATTGGGCGAACCTTCTGAGGGCAAAACTTCTCGTGTAGATGAGGCCTGTGTCACAATCAGTCTTGGGATGCCGTGCGTACACAGAGGAATGGACATACGTTTGCTCTTGGTCTAAAGACGCATGGAACGCCAGTCCGCAAGCACCTCCGACAGGAAGGCCCTTGATCCACCTTGCACTTCAGCTGTGCGATAGTTCAGTGACTGATACAATATGACAATATGGCGATATGATACAGCACAGCAGGAGACCAACGATGAAGCGTAGGTCACGTGGACGGATTGGAATATAAAGTCACCTTCAATCCCCGGCATTTCACTGCACCCCGCATTAGTAAAGCGTACAGGGTCAATAAGATTATATTGCTCCGAGCCGATCATCAATAGGCAATCGGCCCCGGGGATTCTATGAGCTTACCACAGGCTTTGGTCATCTTAAAGGCCGGCATTTGCACCGCTCCATCGTCCGAACTCATATTGGCGAAAGGGATAGGTATCCTCGCATTACCGGCCGCCTAGCTCCAACACGAAGGCGGAATCCGCAACAATACCGAAAGTTCTGGGTAAATTGAAGCTTATGTGGAGGTATGTGGAACGCGGAGAAGAATGTGGATGTTTATGGGGGATATGGTCGGGGAACGTGCTTATAATGTGTCGGCGAAGTCGGCGTTATAGTTCCGGCTTTGCCGAGTGATACCAGACGGATCGACAAGCCGCCTTGAAACCCCTACTCTCAACACCTTCGGCGTCAAAATATACAATGTGATAGCTAGCTGTCCAACAATTGCCCCGCTTTCTGTAACCTCATCAAAGCTACCTTGGGGTACCATGGATTCTCGATTTCGTGCTGTAGGGCTCGTCCCTTCATCTCATATAATAACCCCGCGTTGGATATTCTGCTCTTGGAGTGCCCATGATATCAACAGCTCAGCGTCATGTCAATCCATGACCATGCGGATCGCGTCGCGGCGGAGTTCGAGTACGACGGAGAGCATGTCAGGGAGGCAGTGAAGCATTTCATACGTCAGATGCGTCAGTATTTTTGTTGAACTACGCGTTTTCTGGTGACCAAACCCACAAGAGAGCACGTGGTATCGAACTCTTGGCTAACAAAGTATCCAGATGAGGGCCTCCGTGCCGATGGGGGCGCCATGGCGCAGATCCCTACTTATGTTACCACGGTACCTGATGGCACTGAGAAGGTATGCCAACCTGTCCGTATCACAAGGTGGTTGCTAACGATGGGAACAGGGACTTTATCTTGCTCTTGATCTTGGAGGAACCAACGTC
This sequence comes from Pseudogymnoascus sp. 04NY16, assembly GCA_001630575.1. NCBI lineage: Eukaryota > Fungi > Ascomycota > Leotiomycetes > Thelebolales > Thelebolaceae > Pseudogymnoascus > Pseudogymnoascus sp. 04NY16. The sequence continues at coordinate 56,953 of LNAU01000209.1, read as the reverse complement.
CGGGTCTGTTCTGTTGACCTACATGGCGACACCAAGCTCACTACTGTTCAATCAAAAACGGCCATACCGCCCGAGCTGATGCATGCTGCGACATTCCGAGAGCTCCTCCACTTCCTCGCCCAGCAAATCGAGCTCTTCCTCCAAACCTACCACAATGATCTCCTCCAAGCCCATCGTGCACGCACTACAGAAACATCCCGGGACGCCTTACTTAAGCTCGGCTTCACTTTTAGTTTTGCCTTTAAGCAGCTCGCGCTCAACAGAGGCACCCTCCTCTACTGGACCAAAGGCTTCAACATCCCGGACGCAATTGGCCAGGAGCTTTGCGGCCTTCTCCAGGACGAGCTTGACGCACTGAATGTCCCTGTCCTCGTCGCCGCGCTCGTGAATGACACCGTCGGCACTCTGGTAGCCCGCTCGTATCAATCACCTGGGGCGACAACTACCCTGCTGGGCGCTATTTTTGGCACGGGCACGAATGGCGCATATGTTGAGAAGCTCGCTAATATCACTAAAATGCTCCCCGTTCAAACCGACGGTAGCGCTGCACCTATTCCGTCGGGGGATATGATTTTAAATACAGAATGGGGCTCCTTCGACCCTGAGCTCTCCATTCTCCCCAACACCCCTTATGATATAGCTGTCGATCGTGAGTCTGTTCATCCTGGGATCCAGATGTTTGAAAAGCGCGTATCTGGACTCTTTCTGGGTGAAACGCTGCGCCACGCCCTGCTGGCCATTGCGCCGTACAGCGAGACAATGGTCATCCCGCCCAATTCGCCGATCCATGGCCAGTACAGTATCAGCACCACCTTCATCTCCTCGGCAGCCAGCGACGAATCCCCGACGCTGGAGATTGTCAGAAGCGAGCTGAAGAGGATGCTCAACCTAGATGCTACTCCACAAGATGCGGAGGCGGTGAAAAAGCTTGTGCTTGCTATCAACAAACGTGCAGCTAGATTGGCAGGCGTTGCTATCGCAGCTATTGTGGTCAACTCTGGGCGTCTGACGGATGTATCTACACCACCAGCTTCGCCACTGAGTGTTATAGACGGGAAAGTGCAACTTCCAATCAGCCTCAAAGCTGTGGAGACCGAGAGTGATGAGGCCATTTCAGACGTCCACCCGAAGTCAAAACTACACATATCGCCGTACCGCCGCCTTCAATCTCTCCTCCGGCGTATCTTTTGCGCTCCTGACCCAGATTTGACAACCCCGGAATCCGACCTTCCCCCATCGAAACCGCAAACTCCGCCAACACGCTCTGTAGTCCAAAATGAGGGAATCATAGATATCGGCGTTGATGGCTCTATCATCGAATTTTGCCCCGGCTTCATCTCCTCCATCCGCAGCGCCCTCCGCGACGTAGATGAAATCGGGGTTGAGGGAGATAGGAGGATACGAATTGGAATTGCAAAGGATGGGAGCGGGATTGGAGCGGCGCTTATTGCGAGGATGGCCGAACTTGAGATGGGGCGTGGACTGAAGGGATGAAATTCTGATCAGGTTTGGTATGTGGATTGTAGTGATGGCAAGGAGAATGGGCTGTCTTGGGTTAGAGATTGCATGTTAGCATATCAGTGAGGGATATAAATGGACTACCTGACGCTATAATTTTAAAAGGCGCTTTTATGTGCAATTTTATGTAGGCAAGTCCGTGACTGGCTGGGATAAAATTGCACACTTACTCGCGACCTTCACTTGGAAATGAGAAAATCATGTGGTATGACATGTGGTGTTCTGATAATTATCAGAGGTGGGTGGCTGCAGCAATATAAGTGAAGGGGGAGAGATGGCTATACAGTAACTAGTTAACGTATTTCCCGTACGAGTGGCCCACCCGAACGAGTGGCCCACCAAAACACCAAAATTGACTATTACTGCCTACTACTACACCACCACCCTACATAATAACCCTTATTCGATCGTAATTGAATCCTTATGCCTCTCGCACGTACAGGAGTTATGGCCCATAATACCACATAAGCCGTAGCGCTTCTGTCGGCCTGTAGAACCCACCTGCTAAGTAGTCCTACTTGCCACCTCCGTACGGACTTGAGCATCAACCTCAGCACTTTAAAGGATATCCTCTACATCTCGTACGGAGAGGGTTCCCCCTTGCATTATACGCCTCTTACGCTTCCTTTCCCTCCTCTTTTTCTGTTCATTTGCTGCTTGTAGAGCCTTAACTTCTGCCTTAAGTAGAGTAGCAGAATGCATCATAACCTAAGCTCCTTTAGCAAGCCGGCTTAGTATGTTAGTAATTAAGCTAGGAGAGCTATTCTAATGCTATATAATGCGGTTCCTAACGTGCTCTGTTTGAAAGTCAAGCTCCCTTATAGTTTAAGGAGTCTTTAAAGTCTAATTATTACTCTTAACTATAGGAGGAGTTAGAGTCCTTAAGTATAGATTTAAGTAAGAGAGGACATTCTATAGCTTATATAGAACTAGTCCTATAGCTTAGAACCTACTCTTAATGTTCTACTCTATAAATGTAGCTTTAAATGCCTCTTTAAATGTAGAGAGAAACTTAAGCTTTATAATGTGATTTAGCCTATTCTATATAAAGGTTTTAATCTAACGTCTATATAAAAGCTTTAGTAGAGTAAAGCAGCTTATGTTAAGTAGCTAAAGAATGTATAAGGAGTATAGTAGCATATAGAGGGTAATTATCTTCCGTTCTATATAGTAGTGCTAAAATTAAGCTAAGAGGTAGCTCTTATATCTGTTAAGAATAAGAAGGCGATAGGTTCTAATTATATAAGTGCTTGTATGTTAATCGAAGTGTTAGATCTACTCGTACCTAATTAAATTTAAAGTCTACTTATTCTTACTTAGTGTAATCACCTAATCATCTAGTAATTCTAAGTCCTTATACTAAGTAGAGAGGTAATTCTACGCCTTAAAAATGATAAACAGCAGGAGTGCCTATCTATACGAATTAACACCTTAGATAATTAACACCTACTCTCTATTTCCTAGCTGTATAGTCTTTAGACGGCTCTTTGCTTCTAAGCTTATAACTACCTTTATAGTAGTAATAACTCCTATAGCAAAACCTACTTTATTAAAGTTGTAGATATCCTACTCTAAGATGCTGTATTTTACAACTATGTTTTGTATAAGAGAGAACTACTCTTAAATTATCTTAGGATCTTCACATTTTGCTCGTTTATAGTCGTACTTCTAACTAAACTTTGATTTGATTTCCGTATGACACGTTATGAAGCCTATAGCCTAGTTCTTCCTAACAGGGCTCTTGCCTCGTTTAGAGAGTAGAAGGTCAGCTATTTCTTGTACAGCTTATGGCTAGGGTGGAAATCCACGTGAATCTAGGTTAAGGATATACTAAACAAGAGCTGACTCTTCGTATAGAGTCAACTTCTATAAGTTAGGTGTAGAATCGCGTTAGGATGTCATTCCTTGAATTCGTTGACGTAGTGTTGTTTAAGGGATATCGTACGATGCTGCAGCTACTCAGACACTTTGAAACTAGCCTTGTTTAATTGCTTGCATAGCTAATAGTATTCTACCCTCTTAATTAGAGGATTTAGCTTGTGTTAGTCATGGCATTGTTAACTGTAGTCACATTAACGCGTTTTGGTGTTTTGGTAGGCTACTCGTTCGGGTGGGCCACTTGTACGGGAAATACGTTATAGCTTTGTTTCGGTATATTCTAAAGATTACCTATATATCAATAATAAACCCCATATTTAATGGGTAGGTATTCATATATAATTTAATATAAGAGGGGTTTTTTTACCTACTCATTGTTTGCATTTAATATAATCGTAATTATATAAAAAATACCTACTAAAATAACAGGAGCTTTTTATAAAACTACATTTTTATAAGATTGAGTTTGTTCCAAATAATACAAATATAGGAAACAAGAGACACTTTTCAATATATTCATGCCATCCTAAAAGCCAAAACGAACGAGATGCCATGGCGTGGGTATCTGCCAAGTGCTGATATCTATACTTGCTTCAGTCCCCGCACATCTTAGCCAAACCCAAAGCTCTAAAATACCTATTTAGAGATTTGAAGCCTACACACATTGTCACAGCAATCTAGGAGCTCAACGACGCCTAGATGATGATTCCATAAGGCTTCCGCTATCGCAGTATTACCCTCATAATTTATATGGTCCTTATCGACGCGCCCTGTCTGGAGTAGTGCCCTCACCACAGATTTATGACCCCCGCTAGCTGCAAAAAGAAGCGGAGTTGAGCCGGAGTTATCTTTTGAGTCGGGGTCTACGCCTTCTGTAGCAAGGAGGAGCTTGACAACAGCCTCATTCCCATTTATACATGCGGTAGTAAGGGCAGTCTGGCCCTTATTGTTCGGAGAACTAGGATTGACCCCCTTAGTAGCTAGAAGGAGCTCCACCATGTCCGAATTGCCTTTCCAAGCTGCCCATGCGAGAGGTGTATTGCCATCGTTATCCCTCATATCGATGTCAACCCTCCCTGTTCCTATGAGGAGGTCTACAACTTCCTTGTGACCGTTGCCGATGGCGAACCAAAACGGCGACTGTCCATCAACGTCCCTAGAGTCGGCATCAACCCCCTCAATGCTAAGAAAGAGTTCCACAACACCCACGTGGCCAGCCTCAGCGGCAAGGGAGAGCGCCGATCGACCATAATTATCGATGGGGTCGGGGTTGATTCCGCTGACCGAAAGCAGTAACGTCACTACGCCCGTATGTCCCATAAATGAGGATAGCGACAAGGGAGTTTGACCGTAGTCGTCTCTCTCATTCGGATCTGCTATGTCTGTTGCGAGGAGCAGCTCCAGTACCGGCGCGTGGCCTGCTTTCGTCGCTACTGACAATGGCCCTCGACCATCGACTCCTCGGGGGATGCGAACGCCATCACTAGCTGCGATAGATTTCTTTATTGTCCAAACATTGCCATTGTCCGCGGCCCATATTAGTGCAACTGGTTTCTTGCCAGAAGCGTCCTGCCGATAATGAATTGGCTCAAAGAATTGTCTACATTTCTGACTAGCGGACAGCAAAGCAACCCTGTCTCTAGCTGAGACGTATGCAGAGATGATATAGAGAATTTCTTTAGGAAGGTCTAGGAGCGTCATTGTCGTTTGGTAATTAACAGGACGTGCGGTTCTACCTTGCTCGATTCCGAAAGTCAGGATGCGAAACTAAGCGAATTCTCAACAACTGTCATCGGGCTGATAATTCGCCCGTCCTACGCCGATAGTAAAGGTTCTCTATAAGCCAAATTCCAAATGTAGCGGATGAAATACTCCAAATGATTTACGCACAAAACAAAGTAGATTAAGCTGTCTAGCCGTAGTACGCGCCCTAAAGAGTCCGAACTCACTCCCTCTTCTCGTCCCGACCCATCACCTCTGCTACGTGGTTCTCCTCCCTCGCCTTCAAAATCTTCGCCGTATATTCCTTCCCAGCGACGAACCACCACGCCGTCTCCAGCACGAGGAAGCCTCCAACACAGGCACATGTGTAGTTCATATTTTGCGCTACTCCGTATTAGCATTGTAATCTATCATTTGAACCAGGGCAAAGCTGGGAAGGGGGTTTGCATACCAGAAACAGGCTTCACGTAGGGAAACGAGAAAAACACAATCGCAAATATGAGCCACGCGCAGGTTATGATATTGACCGTCATCCCAACGGCATAGCTCATATGGAAGCTGCCACGGTGAATTGTAGTTCGCCGCATCAGCACGTTGGTGAGGATTGGTATTAGGTAAGCAAGGTTGTTGATGGTGACGGCCGATCCCAGGAGGGCATTGAAAGCTGTGGATGAGCCGAGATACAAACATCCAAGAATCGCGATTATGGCCGTGACGGCAAGCTGGGCGTTAAAGGGAATGCGGAGAGTGGGGTGAACTTTAGACCAACTGGAGGAGTTTGTTAGTGGATGGGGGTGTAAGACAGGGGTTAGGGAGTCTTACGTGGAAGAGAAGGGGAGTGCGCCGTCGCGGGAGAAGGCCCAGAAGATGCGCCCAGTGCCTATTAGAAAATATTGTCAGCCTGGGATGTGGAAGTTGGGACGCCAGACGCATACTTAGTTGAGAACCGACCATACACGGCCCAATGGCGATCCACAGCATGAATGTCAGGGCAAAAGCACCGCCGACTGACTGGGTTGCCTGAAGGAACAGTTCCGCGAGCGGAAGGCCGGTGGAAGTCGTAGCTAGCGCCGCGTAATCCTGGACGGAAAACATGAGGGTGATGAGATATGTTAAGCCAGTCACGAAGGCGATGGCGAGGGTGATGACTGTAAGAGTCTACTGTTAGGAAACATCTAATATTATACAATAGGAATGCACGTACCAATGGCAAGTGGTGCGTTTCGTGAAGGCTACACAAAAGTCAGCTCTGAGTCCAAAAAACACGCAATTGAACAGGGTGGCTCATACATTTGGCATCTCCTCCGTGATATGAGTAATGCCGTCCAGCCCTCCAAGACTGTACAATGGGTTCACCAAACCCGTAATGAAGCAGATTACATTCGACTCCCATCCGGTCTTGTTTATCCACGTCTTGAAGACAAACTCGGTATCCCGGTGAGATGGCGCTGTGGCAGCCACTGTGATCATAATCACGAACCAAGCGAGTTGGAGGTAGAAAACTAAACACCGCATTAACACCTTTATAGAACCAGTTTAACCACAGCAAGACTCACGAGAAAATCGGTTGAGCCCGGGGATGGCCTTATTGCCAAACATAACGATCGATGCCGTCGCCAAGTTCAAGACCTGATACACGACGAATGTCATCCAGGCCTTGATCACGAGATCTCTATGGTACAATGCAATCAATGCCATGAAATTCTGAGAATAAATCAGATTTGTCGATGCGGCAGTAAAGATCCCTGATTCGAGTCAGCCCGCCATTCACCCCTGGAAATCAATGATCAAACTCACATCCGAAGACAGTGCACCAGCCCGTGACGAAGCTGAGGTAACCTGTCATCCTCTTTGGGGCGATGGCGGCGATCCAATGGTACATGGCACCCTCGGTTGGGTAGGAGGAGACGAATTCGGCGAGCGACGCGCCCAAGAAGGACTGAAGGATCCAGACGAGGATGAAGCCATAGATAACTATCTGGAGTAAGCCCGGGCCACAATAAATAGACCTTCCTTTACAACTCACCGGCTCCTGGCCCCCCAGCGGAAATCTCAGTCACCAGCCCGAGTCCAAGACCTAGATACAGGGTTAGCCAGGTTGCGTGGTACATAGGCACGTGAGGGTATTTGCACACCTGTCCATGAGATGGTCGTAGTCGAGGCGAGGCCAATGAGACTGAAAATTCCAAAGTGACGCTCCAATTCTTGTTTGTGGCCTTTGCGGATTGGAGTTAGCTACTCGTGCTCTATTATTTGATTGAGAACATTAATAATTACCCATCTGTGCCAGTCTCAGCTCGTCGGCGTCGACTGGCTTCTCACTACCACTCATGGTCTCGTCTGCCGCCACAACGGACGCGATAACTTGTTTTTCCTCACTCATGCTTGCTATGCTGTTAGTTGGCAATGAATCCAAGAACTGTGGCTCTGCCAATAGATGTTATAACAAGGCCAAGCGACAAGACGGAGGGATCAGCGACTATTTTGATATCAAGCTTTCCCCGCACTGGGTAGTTTCCCAAGATAAGACTCGGTATGCGGTAATGAAACGTAGTAGCGCTTTTCGCGTTTGTGACTCGTGGCGCAAGGGGGAAAGGAGCACGCGCGCAACATACTCCCGGTTCTCCACCCGAACCGAAGGAATATAGAGATAGGGAGGGATAAAGGAGAACAGTACTTGAGCACCGTACAATATAGTACTACGAAGTTTGTATCATATAGATCCTATAGCAAGGAGATACCGGGTGAGACCGCGGCATACCGCGGCATCTGGAGTCCAGTGAGGAGTCGCACAGGGAAGGCGTGGGGAGGAGCAGCACAAATTCTGGGGCCGGTTGTCGGCGTTGACCTCGGCATTGATAGCGGTGAACTTAAGGGGAAGTACCAAAAGAGATGTTCACCGATGATCACTTGCATATCATATCCGTATTAGGAAACTGCGAACCTCAATGTCTCGGTGATATCTCCGAGCCGTATCGGCAAAGTCGGTGAAACGGAGGCCGGAGAATCAAAGGTCCGTGCTGACAAGGTTTAAGTTTGGAGCTCAAGGGACGCTACCCGACGCTAAGGATGGTTATAGTAAGATCGGCCACGGGCTAAAATTATCTCCACTATGCATGAACATCACGGAAAATCAACAATAGCAATAGTAATGTCACGGACATCAACAGATCACCAGATCACCAGCTACGGACGGAATATCATTGTCAACAGCGACGCTATTGTATTGGCAAAGCTGTAAGAAGCTGTTGTATTTTCCCGTCCGAAGTGCGGCGTCATTGTTTCTACTGTGATTATGCTCAATGCTACTCTGATGGTATGGTAGTGGCATGCTGTAGCACTATACACAGTACAGTAGTTCGGCATGGGGCCCCCAGCTAGGCCTGTCAGGCAAGACACTCAACGGTCACCCCGCTCTAGAACGGGATGATCATCGTCATAGGTGCCCAGAACGCGAATATAAAGTTGAACGTGTAACCCTGATGGCACAGAGAGGATATCCCCAGTGAGGTATGTGCATTGTGAAAGCACTGAGCCTAACACAAGGAACCAATTCCTCGACAACGGCTCCCCATTGAATCGAGGCATTATGCGTGTGCTCTCGCTGTCTCTTGGCGTAGTCGCTGCCATTGTTCAGGTAGTCACTGCTTCACCAGCTCGCCTTGATGATGCGCCACTTGTGACGACTGCCGGTGATGCTGCTGCCATTAAGGGCTGGTATATGCAGTCGACGGCGAAGACTTCTAGTGACATGCTTGCTGTGTCGCAGCCTGGCTTTGATATGAGCTCCTGGTACCGTGTTGGTAGCCGTGGAACTGTCATGGTATGTGTGAACAGCGGCTAGATACTCCCAAGCGTATGAAGAACATTGAATACCGCTGACTCAACACAGGCTGGGCTCCTCGAGAACAATGTTTACAATGACAAATCTCTGTTTTTCTCCGAGAACTTGAAGACTATGGTTGACCGTTCCCAATTCGACGTACCTTGGCTCTACCGCGAAGAGCTCACCTTCGACCCGGCTACCAACCAGCGCTACTTCCTCGAGACACACGGCATATCTTCTAAGGCAGACCTCTACCTTAACGGCAAACAGCTTGCCTCCAAGGAAACTCTCACTGGCGCGTATGGTGGCGAGAAATTCGACATTACCCAGTACCTGGTGAAGGGAAAGAACGCTGTCCTAATACGCGCCTACCCAACCAACTACCTCAAGGATTTTGCCCTAGGTTACGTTGATTGGAACCCATATCCACCGGACAATGGGACGGGTGTCTGGCGTGAAGTTTTTGTGTCACAGACTGGGCCAGTGTCACTATTGAAGCCCCGCGTTGTGACTGACTACAAAGGCAAAGCCGTCAGCAGCGTAACTGCTACTATCAAGGTTGTCGTCAAGAACAGCGGGACCAAATCGGTCCAGGGGACGATTAAAGGCTCGATCGAAGACCCTTGCGGTTCCAAGCTTCCTATCTCGGCTTCCTACACTCTCAAAGCCAACGAAATCAAGACAGTCACACTGACAGCCAAGATCAACAATCCCCAGATCTGGTGGCCGAAAGCATGGGGCGCCCAACCGCTCTATTCGCTCGATCTTGCCGCCTATATCGGATCCGAGGTCTCCGACCGCGCTGCCCAACGCACGTTCGGCGTCCGCTATGTGACCTCCTCCCTCAACTCCCACCAGGACCGCGCCTTTGCCGTGAACGGAAACCCATTTCTCGTCACAGGCGCCGGATACTCCGCTGATGTCTTCCTTCGCTTCGATCCAGCCAAGCTTGTACAGCAGTTTGAGTATATCCTCGATATGGGCCAGAACACTGTGCGTCTCGAGGGAAAGCAGGAGCACCCTGAGCTGTACGATATCGCCGACCGTATGGGTATTATGGTTCTCGCTGGGTGGGAGTGCTGCGATAAGTGGGAGGGTTGGAGTTATAACGACGAGGCAGATGGAGTCAAATGGGTTGATGCTGATTATGTCACTGCGGAAAAGCAGATGGAGCATGAGGCGTATATGATGCAAGGCCATGCCAGCTTGCTTGGTTTCCTCGTGGGCAGTGATTTTTGGCCTGATGAGCGTGCATCGCCTATCTATGTCAACAAGCTGAATGAGCTCGATTGGGATGTTCCTATCATTGCTTCTGCGTCTCTGAGAGGATTTCCAAAGAATTTGGGTTCCTCGGGTATGAAGATGGGTATGTGTTCACATCTACTGACCAAAATATACCTCATACCCTACTAACAAAACCCCACAGACGGCCCATACGACTGGGTTCCCCCGAATTACTGGTACAACAATCAATATGGCGCCGCCTTCGGTTTCGGCTCTGAACTTGGCTCCGGAGTTGGCACCCCCGAGCTCTCCTCCCTCAAAAAATTCCTCACCGCGTCCGACATGAAAGACCTCTGGACCGCTCCCAACAAGGGTCTCTATCACATGTCCACCATCGACTCCTCTTTCTACAACCGCAAGCTCTACAACGATGCCCTCTACGCCCGCTATGGCGCCCCCACCTCCCTCGATGACTACCTCCTCAAGGCCCAGGCTATGGACTACGAAGGCACGCGCTCCCAATTTGAAGGCTACTCCGCGCTCCAGAGTGCCAGCCGCCCCGCCACGGGTATCATCTACTGGATGCTCAATAACGCCTGGCCCAGTCTCCACTGGAACCTGTTTGACTACTACCTCAAGCCCGCTGGATCGTACTTTGGCGCGAAAGTTGGCGGCAGGGCGGAGCACGTTGCGTTCGGATACGGTAGCGCGAAGGGCGATGTGTGGCTTATCAACCACACAATCGATAAGAAGGGGTCAAGAACCATTAAGGTTGACTTGTTGAGCAAAGATGGCAAGACCTTGGTTTCCCGCTCGGTGGATGCGACTACGACACCCAACCAATCGAAGAACGTGGCGACAATCCCAGAAGCAACAACTCTTAAGGACGCTGCCTTCTTGCGCCTTGTACTGAGTGATGCCAAAGGCAAGGTGCTGAGCAGGAACGTGTACTGGATCTCGCCCAAGGTGGATAAATTGGACTGGAAACACTCAGACTGGTACTACACCCCCGTCACGGAGTACGCGAGCTACAAGTCACTTGCGACAATCAAGCCAGCGCAATTGACCGCCTCGTCAGGGAAGGGGGTTGTGGTTGATGGGAAGGTGAACGTGGACGTCACGCTGGTGAATAAGGCGGCTGTGGCGGCGTATTTTGTGCGTCTTGAGCTGAGAGATTCGAAGGGCGAGGATATCCTACCAGTGCTGTGGTCGGACAACTATGTTACGCTTTGGCCAGGTGAGAAGGTGGTGCTGAGTGTTAGTTGGGCTGCTGGAGGGAGTGGGCAGGGGAAGGTTGATATTTCGGGGATTAATGTCCAGGGTGTTGAGGCGGTGGTGGTGAAGTGGTAGGACTAGGGCCTGTTGATAGGGAAAAATTCCTTCTCTTAGAGTGGGCACTTTTGGATATGAAAATTATGAACACCCTTTTGACATCCCGCAACATGTGCTTAAATTAAACCAGCATCCCTGTCCATACAATCATGCACCCATCCGCAAAATACTGCGTATCAATATCCGTCGCCTATAATCACATGTCAGCAATTCCATCCTCAGTAGACGCCCCACAGCGGGTGCCAACGAAAACAAAACCCCTCACCTTCGCAAACCTCGCCGCTTGTCCAATCCCCATATTCCTTGCAATCCACATCAAGCACTCCTGTAAGTACTCCCGCATCTCCTCTCCAACAGTCCCCACCCTCGACGCCACAAAGAGAGGATGCATCAGCAGTAGCCCTCCCACTGCTCTCCCTGGTTTTAATTCCCGGTCTGCGCCTCCGTCGACAAAGGACCTCAGGTCATCAGTCAAGTGGTACGGTATACTCGCCGCGATATCGTCGATCAGTCGTGCCGCCTCAGTGCGCTCGCGGGCGTGGTCTGCTCCGTCATTGAGTGCATCGGAAAGGGCGAAAATAAGGTCTAAGAGGAGCAGCCTTGCAGCGCGCGAGGTATTCCACACACCTGCTATATAGTGGTCGAAGTAAGTTTCTACCTTCCCTGGCCACGCGCCAGCTGGTGCAGCTGATCCATGATAAAGCGCGGGAATGTGGCCTAGTAGGTGAGGTTTGAGAATATCAGGTTGCGTAGCTTGCCAGTGCGCGAACTGGTTATAGAGGGATGTAGCGTCTGCTTTTAATATGGTGAGGTCTGTGGTAAGGGGGGCTGGAGAAGAAAGGACGTTGTGGGCCTTGTGGTAGAGAGGGCTGAAGTCGTGGAGGAGAGCTGAGAGGGGGTGTGGGGTGGTGGGTTGGGAGATTACCCCAAGGCCTGCCGTTTTGGCTGATGGATGGCTAGAGCTGATGAAGTGCACGGCGCCAAATAAGTCTAGTGGCGAGTTTTCGATTTTTAGGATCGCGGCTACGCCCCGAGCATGTGTGTTGTGGTTACCAGCGTGGGATTCGCCAGCGACTATCATCTGTATCCGGTTAGCTATTCCATTCAGTTAATGGGATGCGCTATAAATAAACCTCATAAAGACCAAGTAGCATGGCAATCATCAGTGCCTCAGGCGTCTCCGTAAAATCTGGGCACTCCATTGCAACCCGCAGCGCCCCGAGAAGTTCTTGGTATGCTTCCTCAGCTCGAGCTATAAGCCTAGGTCTGCACAGTTTCCGGCCATGATTGGCATTGGCGACGGCCCTACATGCTATTGCAAGGCTGGAATAATGGCCAGCCTGACTGAGCATAGACTCCAGTCCATCGAGGTACCCCCGAGATAGAGTGTGGTTTGTTGAGGTGACGCAGTATTCATACAAGAAGGCTTGGATAATCCGCTTGTCGGCTTCCTCTTGTGAAAATTCTTTGGGGTGAGTATCCTCTGGCAGAACTCCAGTCTTGGGACAGCGAATTCGGATCGGTAAGGTGCATTTCCGGGCAGTTGGGAGCTGTGGGGGGCTATCGCTCTGGATCTCTTGGGGCCGGAAAATAAGGCTGGCGCTATCGCTATAACCCACGCAGGTGCGGTTTGATGTTAAACATCTAACGCATGACTAGTTCCAAAACGTCAGTTGGTATTTGTTTGCATAAATCTCTAGATGATGTAGCATCTAGGAATATATCTTATAAGGATTCAATTGGTAAATTCAAAGAACCACCACAGAACTCAAAGCAAAGCTTCTTACGTACAGGACGAGCTTCATCACACTACAAACAAATCAATGTTAGTTCTATTCCCCAATATTACAAAAAATGGTCTATGGGGGTAATTCAGTATCAACGGGACAGACCGAACCTTCTTCCTCCGACGCTTGCACGTCTCACACCCTCGCGATGGACCTAAATAGACCATTGTCCGTTCTCTTTTATTTGCTCTTCAGACTCCCATGATATTTTATTCGTTCGGCTACTTCGTCCAAATATTGCAACCTATCAAGTTTCTAATCTCCGAGTATACTCCGCTCCAATTCCGAGAAGTTCAAACTCGTTTTGTTGGTGATTATGGTACACAACTGCCGAATTTACGCTTGGCTTGGTGACGAAATATAGTTAGCGCTGCACTCTATAGATGTACAATAAATAATAATAACTGTGCAATGAAAATATTAACGAGAGAAGAAGATATGGCGACGTGAGCATTGAGATCTTACGTATGTTTAAGTCCAGGAAGGCGCCCAACGCTAGCCCCAATTGGATAGTGTGTCGAGGCTATTTTAGGTTTGTACTAGCGGATACACCAAACCCTGGATATGGGTCCTACCTCTTTGGGTTAGCGTTGCGCCGCTGGATATGGGCACTTGCTTGTTTGACACCTGCTGTCTTCATATTACGCCGTTATGGTTCTACAAAATATAAGCACTGGTGTCGCATTTGATACGGACGAGTTGGAGGTTAAAACGTCCCCATGTAAGCTGCTTAAAATTGCAGGTTAGATCTCTGTGTAGGTTAGAATATCACTTTTTGCCTTTTTGCAGTTTTTTTTCTTCATATCCACTTTTTTTTTTCACGACGGCATGGGAAATAACGGATTAGGGATCCGTAAACCAAAACAATAGGCCTGCTGGCCCAATGGCAAGGCGCTTGACTACGAATCAAGAGATTGCAGGTTCGATCCCTGCGTAGGTCACTATTCCAGTACTTCGGTATTTCTTTTTGATGTTCTTTTTGATATATTTTTTGGATTTCTGGGCGGAATAGTATGGAACCGCAACGGCAAACTTTTAGCATGAGTGTGGGACTCGACGATAGAGTAGTAGTAGGGCTAACAAAAAAGTGGAAAGGCAGGATGCCGAGGAGTGTAAGTAAAACAATTATATAGAGCAAGAATATATTGGCTTCAATGTGTTCTCTTCAGTTCTTCAATGACCATCAGACATGCTAAGAAGAAGCATTATAGTTGATTTTTGAGTACCGGTATTCGGTTGGAGAGGTGCGTTTGTTACGGGGAGATTCGACAAAAAAAAAGAATACCATAGACGAGTTAACTCGTCTGAAGGGTTATAGTCCCTTCGCCCGGAATCGAACCGGGGGCCCCCGGATGATTTGCGTTACATTACAGTCCGATGCTCTAATCCAACTGAGCTACAAAGGGGTATTGGTTGCGTGAATGCTCGAGGGTAGACTGTATCAACATGGGAAATTTGGAATGCTTCTGTGGCTTCAAACAATATGTGGTATGAGAAACTGATGGATGGGAGAGAATGTTACATCCCGTGCTTGGCTTAACGTCGAAACATCGCGTCCCTCTGAAATCAGAGCCACGCCCCTGTGGATGCCAGGAAAAAATAGATCCTCATCCGTAACCGCGCTATTTGCCATTAACGGGGTTGATGGCAAAAAAATGTAAACAGCGCCCAAACCCTCGTGGTCTCCAACTTACCTAGCCATTCGCAGCTCGTACGTCGCTAGCGTTGCCGTCGCAGTTAGGCCGAACGTAATGCGCTTCAAGAAAGGTGATCGAGTTCTCGGGCATGAGGTGGGGATGTTTTTGAAGGAGCTCCAAGGCTGTGCTTTCCAAGCCCACACTTGCAGAAGAACGTGGCTTGTGAGATTCCTGATGGCGTCTCGTTTGAAAACGCCACTGTGATTCCATTGGGATTCTCTTTGGCTCCATGTGTGCTGTTCCAAGAGGCTTTTCGAATTTGCAGAAAGATGCTCGTGGGAGCGTTCGATTACATTGGACAAAATGACTGGGAACATTATATGGACGTTATGCATAAGTCTAGTAGAAACAAATTAATTGTTATGTTTCCATTAACAACTTCTTTCTAGTACAATAAAATCAACCTTCTATTTATCATCTCAGGAGCTGCTTTCCACCTTTTTCGTCAATGGCCTATATGCCTCCTCTGGAATCCTTCCCAGCACCGACTCTGCAATCTTCCTCGGCGCCAACCCATACAACTGTTGGAAGCTCATAATCATTGGCCGCCACTTATCTGGATCAACTCTGTTCTCAAATCCCTCCATCCGAATCGTTTCATGAACATGCGTCCTCACAACCTTAACCTCCAATGCCAACAGGTTCCCCTTCTTCTCCGTATCGCCCATCATCTCATGCACCTCCACTAACTCCGCTTCCATCTGCACCGGACACTCCACAATCCTCGCTGGCTTTACAATTTCCGAGGCGGTCGGCGTCAATCCCGAATGCCCAAACTTATCATGGACATATTGATATCCATTGGCACGCTTAAACGCATACCTCGCATCCCCCGGCGCGGTCTCGAGGCCCTCGCAGCCTGTAGTTCTAGCGAGGGCGTTCACGAAGCTTCCCATATCGTCTGAAGCGAGGTTGAGCACGCACTGCTTAGTTCGACGCAAGTTGACAGTAGTTTGGCTATTGGCGGCGAGACCAAGCATGCAGCGGTTTCCTAGCCACCAGGCGGAAGACATGGGTGCGATGTTGGTGGTTCCATCGGGGTTGGTGGTGCTGATTATGACAACGGGGGTGCCCCAGTAGAGGATTGCGGGGGAGATGGGTTGGTGTGTTGCGGATGAGAGAGGGACTGTGTTGGAACCCATTTTGTGTGTAGTTTCACAACTGATGATGGTTAGTAGAAAGAAACTCGTGTTGTTGAAGAATTACTGCTTCAAGAAACAGCAGATAATCATATTATTAATAGTCGCCGTTATTACAAGCCTCGTAATTTTTGATTCGTTGGTACGTTTGAAGCTCTTGAGTCTGGCGGCATGTTAGCAACAGTGGCATCAAAGTAACCAATACAGCCACAATTAATTATTGGGGATTTTTAATCGACCCACAACGTGGTTGGTAGATATAACTGTATTGGCGACATTAATATCAACAAATCTGCAAGTGCTACTAGAAATGATGATTTGAAGTTGGTCGATTGCGCCAATGTAAGAGTTCTCACTCGTTGTAGTTGAAGTGGCCAATCAGGCAACACAAGCAACACAACCCAAGCTCCGTTCATCACCCAGTCTCTCACAGTCTCTCAGTACGCCTAGGTATAGAATCTTGAGGAATTCACCGCTCTTGAATTAGCTTGACCATCGCTATGCTGTCTAAATAGAGGCTAACATCTACTCCCCCAATTTCCCTACTCGAGTCCATAACCTGTACGCATCCGTCCATTTTTGGCATTATAGCATGCACATACCTCGGAATACCACCACCAAAATCAACGTCGTACACGTTTAGCCTCAGCCACGATGTAACAAGTGTATGACGATCACCAAGGAATGCCTGCCACAGCCGCTGTGGCGACGTCTCAAATGCAGCGTCGTGCAGCATCGCGCCGATTTTCTCCGGCGTAAACATTGTGAGCGTCTCACGAATCGCACTTGCCGTGGACCCTAAACTCACGGCACTGGCTTCACTGCCACTTGAGCGAATGTGCGTGAGGAAGATGGGGGACCCAATGAATGAATCCGAGAGAGGAGGCTGCACACGCGTTCGCGCGCTTAAGGTCACGTTGAGGAAGACGTCGTCAGCGGAGTCACTGTAGCCGCGTGCACGGTTGATGGCAGACCATATGTGGGCGAGGAGGGCGTCGAGGCGTGAAATGTCAGGGCGGCAATCTGGTAACTCGCGGGTGCTTGTGCGTAGGGTACTCAGTTGCTCTTCGGTGAAGTGTAGGAGCGCTTGCGACACAGGGCGCGAAAAATCCCACTTGCTCCATGGAGCAGGAGTTGATGGAGAGAGAGAAAAAAGCGACTTCGAATCGTCCAGTGGGGGCGGCGGCTTTGAATTCTCGCTCGTGGGAGCGAGGAACGAGGGAAACGCGGGGTCTTTGGCGTCATTCCACCAGTCAAACCGATGGAGTGGCAGGAGACGTGCAGTTTCAACTGAGGATGTGTCTGCCACGTCTCCGTCAATGTCACCAGCCGCATGAGAATCGAGCTGCCCAGGGTTGAATATGGGTGGATCCATAGGAGATTTTGCGACTCCGTGGCATGCTGCCGCCCACTGGTGTATGAACACCATCAGCGACTGTGCATCGGCAAGTGAGTGGGCCATCTTGACGGCAATAGCATAGCCGCCACAGGAAAATTCCGTGACTTGCACGGACATCCCAGGCAGGCTGGCATACTCAACTAGGTTATGAAGCGCCAAGTTCGAGTCAGACAAGAAGATATTCTGGGGAAAATCTGTGGCCATCCAGGTCGCATTCCCCGCAACACGCTCATGCACACTAGGGACGATGGAGTCAAGGGTCCTCTCCGTCTTTGAGACCACCCACTCAACCCCGGGATCAGAATCGCACCCGTAGACTACCATTGGCCTCCCAAAACGCTCCGTGTGAAAGCCGCCATTGCGGACTCGGCACCATTGCAGCTGGCCTGCCCATTGTGGAAAGTCGTTCAGTGTGGCTACGAATGACGATTGAAGGTTGGCGTGTGACGGACTTGGGCCGCAAAAAAGCCAAACTGCACCAGTTGATGAAAACCGAGCGACTGTGGCATCGAGAATCGACAGTGGTGTTGATACGGGCGTTGTCAGTCTCGGGGAAGGGAAGAGACGAAGCTTCTGTGGCGGTGGTGAACTGGACATAGCTAATGAATATCCTGTAGTCAATTCTGACGTGATATATTATATGTATTAGTTCGTCGACTATAGCCCAATGCCGGCAAACTTGGTCCTGGTCCACGAAGAGAGCTGTGCTCTTATTAACCAAACGACGGCGGAGTGGTGTAGGTGGAAACGTATTTCACCAGTAGCAAACACAGCGACTGAGATTAACCTACCTACGTATCAATTGCGATATCAATATATTTTTTTAAAAAAACACCAAAAGTCTCATAGCTGACACATGTTACGTGTCGCTGATAAGTAAGTCGATCTCGTCTTAACTCGGTCGAATAAAATACCAGCTCAACGCCGGCTGAGTCATGCGGGGTAAACCAGTTGTGCTCCATAATATAATCCCGCTGAAAGGAGAAGGTGGGGAGGTGGTGGGAACAGGTTTGAGGGAACCCCGCCAAAATCTCGATCTTTGAGGGAAGGATGGATTTTGCTGTAATTTATATATATGTATGCGCGGCGACGATATATTTATCAGTGAAAGCTTGCTTGTTGAATTAATTTGACGAATATTCATTTTTATTATTACTAACGACGAAAAATATAATAGCAGAATGGCTCGGTTGACAATTAGAGACGCTGGGTACACTCCAGGCCAACTGCCCTCTGGCCCGAAAAATTCGATCCTTGACGTACCAGGTATTTCCTTGACATAGCACGGCTCGATAAGAGCATCTAGGATCTTACTGACTCCCAACCAGGTGTCCACGTCGGCCAAACCACCGTCGGCGAGGATGGTGATGACGTCCGCCACGGCGTAACCGTCATCCTACCCCGCCACCCCGACGACATTAACATCCCCTGCTACGCCGGCACGCACACGCTCAACGGCAACGGAGAAGTCAGCGGCTCTTTCCAAATCAAAGACTGGGGCTTCATCAATACCGTTCGTCCCTCCCCTGTCCCTGGCGGTACTCTCTCACCACAGTTTGATTTACACGTGACAGCCCATCGCCCTCACCAACTCCCTCAGCTTCGGGACGGTCTTCCAGGAGGTATGGCAATGGATTCTACAGCGGGCGCGCGACAAGGGGATGTCGTTGAATGATATAAGCCACGATTACGGGACGCCGATTGTGGCAGAGACAGCAGATTGGTGGCTCAACGATGTGCATAACTCAGCGCTCAAGCCGGAGCATGTGCACAGTGCTTTCAAGAGGGCGCTCGAGCAGGAGAACGTTGAAGAGGGACAGTATGGTGGTGGTGCTGGGATGACGTGTCACATGTTTCCAGGTGGAACGGGGACCAGCTCCAGAGTCGTGAAGTGTAAAGATGGGAAGACCTATACGGTTGGGATCTTGTGCCAGACAAACTACGGACACACACACGATATGCAAATAGCTGGAGTCCCAGTTGGAAAACTACTCCTGAAGGATAGAAAGCTCGCAGAAGAGAAGGCTGTCAAGACCGCCAGCGGCAAGGTCGATGAGGGCAGCATCGTGATTATTCTTATGTGAGTGTTTTATGGGGCCCTGCCAACCAACTAGTAGCTAACAATAACCAGCACGGATGCGCCAATGCTCCCACATCAGCTCAATCGCCTCGCGCGACACTGCGCCGTTGGCCTCGCGCAGGTTGGAGGCCACGGTATCGGGACTAACTTCTCTGGCGACATTATGCTTGCCATCTCGAATGGGAACAAGACCAATGAGAAGATCTCAGGCGAGCGCGTCAACGGCATCGCGGACGTAGAGGTTAATCAGATCGAGATCCTCAAGAGCGAGAGCGTGGATACGATGTTTAGGGCTGCATCTGAAGCGACGGAAGAGGCGATCTTGAACTCGCTCGTTGGAGGGAGGGCGGGAAGGACTGGGTTTAACGGCTTACACTTGGGGGGGTTCCCGGTTGAGAGGGTGAAGGAGCTGCTTGAGAAGTATCGTGTGGTTGTTTGATATGTCTTTAGCTATTTACTGTAGTATACTCCGAATTATTGCTACTTTGTAAGTTGTTTGGCTATTGAAGGTGTCTTTGCCGTTGTCTTTGCCGTTGATGTCAGCGAGGTTGTTGCATAAGTCACAATAATACCTGACTGATCACAGGTCTAATCACACTTATGAACTGCATCAGCACAGCAATCATCATCCACTGACAAGGAGAGATATTGCACGTTCAGGGCTGTGGCACAAATGTTTTGATGAGGTGGCCGGGGGCCGCGGCAAGAAAGAGACCCGTCCAAAATCCTGATTCGGATAAACTATGTGACCGACGAACCCCTCTCTGACCAAGAGCTGAGATAACCCAATGAAAGCTATTCGTGGGGTTTTAGCGCCGTAATATATAGTGCAATATATAGTGTTCCGTGTTGGTTTTGTTATTTTGTTCAGCTACGCTCTATGTACCAAGGCGGCTCGTTGGACCTCATTTGCGCATCCCCCGTCTACCCCTCAGCTGACTGTCCTATTACTACTGCGGGAACCCTTATTTAAAGTCTTGGGGCGCTAGCAATATACCCGATGGATGCTCTTCCGCTCCACGGTTTGAGGCCCGCAACACCGGCATGGCGGCGCCACATTCCCACCTTCCATGCTTCTTCTAGAAGGCCAAGAGAAGCGGCCAGAACAAACCAATAGATTGCTCTGTTCCCTAGCATTAGCACAAAAGAGGCTACTGCAGGTACCCCGCATGCAAATCTCCCCCGCACTGTTTCCATTGGCGTCGATTTTATTATCACGGCGGTTTAAGGCCCGAAGCCACCGCCTGCGGAAGTCTTGGTAATGCATTACAATAATAGGATGGATTGGCACTGGTTTTCCCGGTACCTAATATATAAACCTCATTGTTCCCCCTTCTTGGGGATTCTCGCAACTTCAGCCCTTTAGTCTTTTCACTATCCTCTGACTCGTCAGCATCGATTAAACGACAATGGTTCGCAACCTCCCCTACGCTGCCCTGCTCTGCATTGGCCTGGTAGCTGCTCAGACTCCCGGAAAAATTCCAGAGAAGCACCCCAAGCTAGACACATGGGAATGCACCAAGAAACACGGTTGCAAGAAGCAGGAAAGCTACATTGTTATCGACCAGGCATCTCACCCAAATTATCAATTGCACCAGCCTAACCTCAACTGTGGCAATTGGGGAAGCGCCCCCAACGCGACGGTCTGCCCTGATGAGAAGACATGTGCTAAGAACTGCATCGTTGAAGGTATCCCTGATTATTCCAAGGTTGGTGTCACTACCAAGGGCGGAAATCTGTACTTGAAGCAACTGGCCAAGGATGGCAGCTCGGTATCTCCAAGAGTCTACCTCCTCGAGAAGAATCAACAGGAGTATGAGATGCTCCAGTTGACGGGCCGCGAATTCAGCTTCGATGTTGACACGTCCAAGCTTCCTTGCGGTATGAATGGAGCGCTGTACTTATCGGAGATGGATAAGAAGGGAGGCAAGAGCAAGCTCAACCCCGGCGGAGCTGCCTATGGATCCGGATATTGTGATGCTCAGTGCTTTACTTTCCCCTTCGTTGAAGGCGTTGTGAGTAGCCCAATTCCTCTATCTGGTAATTAGAAATCCACTAATTTGAGGCCAGGGCAACATCGAAGGCAAGGGTGCTTGCTGTAACGAGATGGACATCTGGGAGGCTAACTCCAGAGCAACCTCGATTGCACCGCATGTTTGCAAGCACAGCGGGTTGTATCGATGCACTGGAGCAGAATGTGAATTTAACGGTGAATGCGACCAGTGGGGATGCGGTTTCAACCCATATGCTCTTGGCAACAAGAACTACTATGGACCGGGATTGAAGGTCGATACCAGACGCCCATACACTGTTGTGACACAGTTTCCCGCCGTCAAGGGCAAGATGACAGAGATCCGTCGCCTGTACGTTCAGGATGGAAAGGTTATCCAGAACGCCGTTGTCAACATTGCCGGACCTCCCGCCCAAAACTTCATGAATGACAACTACTGCACCAACAAGCCTGGCTCCGAGCGATACATGGAGCTTGGAGGTATGGGCGCTATGGGCGGTGCGTTGTCGCGAGGAATGGTCCTCATCTTCAGCATCTGGTGGGACGAGGGCGGATTCATGCAATGGTTGGATGGCGAGTCATCCGGTTCCGGACCTTGCGACGCAACTGAGGGAGACCCCAAGAACATCATCAAGATCCAACCTGACCCAGCTGTGACTTTCAGCAACGTCAAATGGGGCGAGATTGATTCTACTTACACCTGCAGCAAGGGTCCGGCAGGGCCAAAGGGCCCAAGGGGAATCTCCTATTAGAGCGCCTTTACACGAGTCGTACTTGTTCAAAGTAGTTTTGAACGAGTACTCGGATGCTTTTGATATTTTGAGCAAGTTGGGGGTACAACTTATTTGTCGAGCTCTTTTTGGCCTTGGCAAAGAGGGGTAAGCAAATATAGAATAGATGAATATTAATTTACTTCCCCATTCGCCAAGCTTGCCGTTTGGCCAGTTCAAATGACCCTTGGACAGCTACCTTGCCACTAATTTGACGACGCTCGGCCTTTTTCGCCCATCCTAAGCTCTTATCGTTTAATTATCACAACTTCTTGTTTGCTTCGCTCACCACAACGCTTTGTTGTTTTTGTATGAAGTGTACTGTTAAAGTGGAAGAGTCTTCGATGGAGACCAGGATCCTATTGACTCTCGGTATTACGTGGGTCTATTAACTCTCCATCAGCCAAATTCTCGTGGAGACGGTGGCCCCAAACGTTTTGTAGGATGCTCTTCCCCGGCTTGGTCTGACCACCACTCCGTGATGGTCGATGCGGCGGGAACTAGCTTAGAATGTCTTGAACCGAGCTGACATCCAATACGACGGGATCGAATTTACAGATCCCGATACCATGGGTACTTGGCAATTACAGATCCCGATCCCATGAATACTTGGCAAGGCCTAAGATCTAAGGAGGTATTTGGTAGGTACACCACCATTCCACGATATGTCAACTTTAGCGCGGGAGCTTTTCGTTGTGTCTATAAACTCTCATACTGATTCTTAGCCTGGGCGGTCCGGTCCCAAATCTGCAACCAAGACCGCTCTCCGGTCTAAAGCTAATAACCCACGGTTGCCCACCCGTGTGCTAAGAAACCGTTTAAAATATTGTGATGTACTACTGGACCTATTTTATAAGCAAAGGTACTTTATCATGTGATAATATATTATAGTAGTATATTTTTATCTATCACATGATAAAGTACCTTTGCTTATAAAATAGGTGTAGTAGTACGTCTGCGATATATCAAACGGTTTCTTGGCAGACCGTTGGGGGACTACATCGGTCTGGGCGGTTCGGCCTGGTTTTCCAACCTAGACCACGGTCCGGGTTGGAAAACCTTCAGACCAACCGTTTGGAGCCGTCGGTCCCCCGTGACGCACGCTACTGAGTCTATTTCGGCGTCTGTAAATCGATCTCGTCGTATTGGATGCCAGCTCGGTTCAAGACATTCTAAGCGGCTATACTTTGTACCCGTCACCAAATAGATTGAAAGGCTGAATATTTTTCTATCCATACTCTTGCGACAGCTAGATATTAGATTACAAAAAGGATTGACATTTGACATGTGTTGCAAACTAAACTTCAAGGGATACCAATCACAGATAAGGGCGATCTACAATCCCTGCTGCACAAAACCCTGCACAATACCTCGTATTATCTACTCCAATAGCGACCACAGAATCAAGTCTGACAGTTGTCAGCAGAGCCAAACTTGGGGATTTTGTCGCAGAAATTTATGATCTAACAAGATAATAAACACCAAGCACTTACGTAGAGACTCGTAATTCCACAAGAATAAAGGGAGGTGCAGTGGAGCACTGGCCCCTATAAATACCTATTTCGTGCAGCAGAAAATTAGAAAACAAAATTCCATTCAAAGACTACGAATCTTCAACAACTCCTAATTCGACAGCACTCACAATGGCAAATTTTTCCAAATTCTTGGCTATTCTCCTCGCTGCCAGCGTCGTCAGTGCCATAAACCTCCCAGAGGTTATCCCGGGTCCTGGCCTCCCAAGCTTGGCGTCACTAAACCTTACAAGTGAAGCACTCCATGCCATGGGGCCTATAGAAAGTATGTCACTGTCAACTCGTCTCTCACCACAGATCATTAACCCTTCAAGTCCCCCCTGATTACCATATCGGCGACATCAAGCCCATGTCGAAGCGAGATAATCCCACACCACCAGCTTGCATCTACTACGGCGGCGCGCTCATCGATCGCGCCAATGTGCTCAGCTGCGTCAACTTTTTATACGCTCTCGGAACGACGCCGTGCACCCTTAGCAATAGCGCTGCTAGTGCGCAGTGGTGCAACGTTGGGAATGTGGCGTTATATGGGTGGAACTGGCACAATTTACCAACGGTACCCTCGTACTGCAGCGACGTGGCTATCGCAGCACAGTGGGTGTATAACAACTGCAACTACGACAATGTTAACCAATGGGGTGGTTGGGCTTATGTAAATGGAAATGTTGATATAATTGCGAATGTTACCAGACAATAGGTTGGGCCATGGGAAGAAATGATAGGGATAGGTGGAGTTGAAGTGCACATCGGATGGTTATAGTACTTAGTAGACGGGGACCTTATTCACTAATATTACTCCTCAAATACCACGAGACGTGCACTAGAGTGCTTTGATAGCCAGTGCGTCACGTGGAAAGGTCACATCTTTATTCTATGGGTAGTTGTAGTGCTTGTAATGATAATTAACGCAAAGTTTATAGAGAGCTATTCAGAATGAGACAAAAAAGTACAACAGATTAGTAAAATAAGCCAAAGTCTCCTCATCCGTGCAACTACGGCCAACCAATTTAGAATATTAGTGTTGATCCTCCTAACTTCGTCTCAGACTATCTCCACATCTGCGGCGAGTGCCTAAAAGCCTCTACAGCTTGATCACAACCTTACCCATATGCTTGCCAGCATAGAGGTAATCGAAAGCAGCTTGTGAGTCCTCAAATGAAAAGACCATGTCGTCTAGAATTGATTTTAAATTGACTTTCTTAGTCAAAAATCCGCACAAATTTTGGTGATCAATCTTTGTGCCAACGAGTATTCCCCTGAGACAACATACCATTAGTATCACTATAGCCATGTGCCTTGTGTTAAAAAACGACATACCGCATGGTGGAATTCTTCACTAATAGAGGCATCACTGTATCAGGGAAGCGATTCATATGATATCCTCCTAAGAATCCGACAAGGGAAACAGTCCCTCTCTGCGCGAGCGAAGCAAGACTTTGTGCAATTGCAGTAGGGCCTAGGTTGTTGATGACAACATCAGCACCTCGTCCATTAGTGATTCTATGCACCTCCTCCTCCCATTTTGGGTGGGTGCGGTAGTTGATAGTGTCAATAGAGTCGGGCCCTCCCATGGCCTTGGCAAGATCAAGCTTCCGGTCCGAGGAGGAGGTAATTATGGGGCGGATGCCAGCGTTGAGGCAGATCATTAGGCTAAACATGCTTACTCCTCCAGTACCTGAGAGTGAAATAAGCATTAAAAATCTTTGTAGTGGCAGAATAGTGGGCTTTCGTTCACCTTGGAGCAAAGCAGTGCGCTTTGCCTGAGGCATGCCAAGTGCATTCCATGCCATTGTCCCAGCGCAGGTGATGCAAGCGGCCTACCAGTAAATCAGCGTTCATTAGTATCTTCCATTTATAGAATGGTAGATAGATAACATACCTCCTCCCATGAAAGATGCTTGGGAAGGTGAAACAACACATTCTGATCAAACACTGCATATTCCCTTAATACGCCATCCACATCCCCGCCTAAAAGCAACGACTTCTCCTCTGTGCCATCGACGCCCTTTAAATTGAATATTGGCGCTACTCGGTCCCCGATGGCGAAACCGTGGACCTCGGGCCCGAGAGCGATAACTTCAGAAGCATAGTCAGAGGTAGGAACGCCGCCGTCGATGACTGGGGTTGGGTATTTGCCGTGCATCATTGCTACGTCTCTATAATTCAGTGACACGGCATGGATACGGATCAGCACGTCATTCGGCTTGAGAGATGGGACCTCTTCAGTGACTGACTCAAGAGTTGTTGGCGTGTTGCCCGTGCTGCGTCGGAAGGCTTTGTATGACTGAGGGATTGACTGAGGGATTGCCATTGTATAATCGATTATTGATGAGGATGATATTTCAGTAGATTTCCGTCAACTATTGATCCTTTATACCTAACTCAAGAGAGATATATCATGCATCAGAACATCATAGGCAGATTTGACTAATTGGCCCCTGGACTCCATCACCGGGACATCTAATGGCCCATTGACTAATTGTCCCGTGGATTCCATCACCAGTGTGCAGTTTCAAGTCGAGGCTATACCGCAACACTAAAATGTGAATCCACACCTATGCGCGCGTTTAGCCATTTGTTTACTCAGCACCGGGACATCTAATGGCCCGAATCCAGAAACCCGACAAGTTATTTGTTAACTCCACTTCAATATTATCGAAGTACTGACTGTTTCCCAAATTTTTACTTGCAATATTTTTTTGAAGTTGCAAGTGAGTGCTTGTGATTTCGAGACTCTATTCATAAGTATGTTGTTGGCCTGGTAACTATGGCCGTAGTAAAATATTGTCGTGAAAAGTATGACTTGATTGGTCGTGTACTGGACTTTTATTTTCTCGACGCTCATCTGACGAACACAGGCGATAACGGTCTAATCTAAATAATGTTCGTCCAGTAAAAAAATTGATATATCAACCGATATTCATGCATGCTATATTTGTCGCAGGTTGCATATGCTGAAGCCTGTTGGTTAGTTTGTCTGTGTTTCGGCGAGACGAACATCGGCGAACCGAAATGGTTAGCCTGTGACATGTTTAGAACCGAATGCGCCCATATATCACTTAAATTATTTAAGCGCCCAACAAAGACTTAAGTGTTACTCTGATGAACGCAACTGCACAAACTTTCATCGCCTCAGCCATATTCTCCCAAAGTCTCTTATATCCTAACATGTCTCTTCCTCTACGACCCTTAGGCCGAGACGGTCCCCAGGTCCCTGCCATTGGC
Source organism: Pseudogymnoascus sp. 04NY16 (assembly GCA_001630575.1). Lineage (NCBI taxonomy): Eukaryota > Fungi > Ascomycota > Leotiomycetes > Thelebolales > Thelebolaceae > Pseudogymnoascus > Pseudogymnoascus sp. 04NY16. The sequence continues at coordinate 29,813 of LNAU01000209.1, read as the reverse complement.
CTCGGTTTCGGGAGCATTGGCGGATTCTACGGACCCGCCGGTACCCTGGACGAGAAATTAGCTCTCTTAGACCATGCACACTCCATAGGGCTACGTTTTTGGGATTTGGCCGACGTTTATGGCGACAGTGAAGAAGTCGTTGGTGAATGGGTTAAGCGATCTAGCAAGAAGCGCGACGACGTATTCATAACCACCAAATTTTCGCTGCAGCGTAAACCAACTGGAGGGCACACATTTCGGTCTGACCCCGAGTACGTGAAGGAGGCATGCAAAAAGAGTCTTGAGAGGCTTGGGGTGGACACAATAGATCTTTACTATTGCCATCGAGTGGATGGGATTACGCCCATTGAAAAGACCATCGAAGCCATGGTGGAGCTGAAGAAGTACATTATCTCTAGCCAACCGTCAAATAGTATGCAAGCAAACAATTATTAACATTTTATTTACAGCCAAGGAAAGATTCGGTGTCTGGGTCTGTCCGAGGTCTCAGTAGCGACGCTGCGTCGAGCTCATGCCGTCCACCCCATTTCTGCTCTGCAGATGGAATACAGCTTATTCACAATGGACATTGAATCATCGACATCGGAGATTTTGAAAACTTGCCGAGAACTTGGTATAACTATTGTGGCCTTCGGACCTATTGGTCGCGGTATTCTAACCGGCCAGTTCCAATGCCATGCAGACATCCCTGAAGGCGACTTGCGCCGCATGTTGCCCAAGTACTCAGAGGAGAACTTTCCGAGCATCTTGGAATTGGTGCAGGGATTGAAAGATGTGGCCAATGCCCATGGAAGCACGCCGGCACAGGTCGCTCTTGCGTGGCTGCTGGCGCAAGGACCAGAGATCATCCCAATCCCAGGTACGAAGTCGACGGCCAAAATGGATGAGAATGCGGCAGCTGCCATGCTTCAACTGAGTGACCAAGAGGTGGAAATGATTCGGACTGTAGTAGAGCGAACGGAGATCAAAGGTACTCGGTATCCTGCCGCGTAAGTGACCACATTTTCATTTTCGATTCCACGGAGTATTGACTGGTCGGATAGAACATGGGACACTCTCTGCACGGATACTCCGCCGCTATAAAGATGCAAAAATGGATATATGGATACATAACGTAAGGTGGGGCATGTCACTCGGCGCTGTGCGTAAAGGGGTGAAGAACAAAGATGAGTTTTGTAAAGCCGCCACAGCGCGTAAGGTGATGGAAAATGTACACGTAGGAGCGATGGGTAAGACATTCAAGATGATTGATAACAAAGTGCACAAACGGCTCTAAAACCATGTGGGCGAACGTAAGAATTGAGTAGTCTGTGATGAACGATGCAGCAAAATTAAAACCGTCGCAACCACTAAATTACCATTGTCAATTCCACGACGCATATTTGACGACATTTACTCGAGTGTCACAATTGATTGTAAATAGAAATCCGGTAGCTATATATGAGAATGAAATTGACCAGATTATGAAGCGTGCTTGCGAAGACTGCAAATCTCTATGGAAATTAATAAAACGAAAGTTGCCTCTGTAGTTTCCCCTGTTTATATCGTCGGCTCATGTCGGACCTCTCCCTAGCATCACAAAATAGTCAACAGATGACTCCCCGCAATGGCCTTGTTCCCTAATAGAATTGACAAAGGATTTACGGAACTCTAAAGTAGATCCATACCCATTTAGTGAGCTATCTATCTTCCTTGTCCTCCGGGAAGCTTAAATCTTCCCAATGCCAGCATTAGCCAGGACGCTAGCTGGGACATCAGCAACCCCGATGTGCCCAACCAAAGAGCTTTTATAAGGAGCAAGGTTTGACAATGCAGTCGAGCTTGTCGAAGAAGGAAAACTTCCCGAGCCGGCCAAACGATTCCACTCGCAGATGTAACCCAAGCTAGCAGTGCAACCACTCGCGTCGTCGACAGTGACCACCGAGTACACGTTGCTTTTCGTGAAAGAATCTGTTGTAATAGGGGTCGTGACGGCATCAAAATAATTGCCCTCGAGCAGCACGGAGGTTCCAACGTCAATGTCGAAGGCATGGCCACCAATATCTTTGAAGTAATTGTTCACACCATGGAATATAATCTGTGCGTTGTTCTGGTCGGTTCCCATGTGAGGGGCGCGGCCTGACGCGCTGTGGATATAGTTGCCGACGAAAGTATAATAGTCTTTGGCGCCGAGTAAAAGCAATACCCAGTAGTGTTCACCGTTGCACGAGGCCGACCAGGACGTAGCTCCATCGAAGTCGTTGTTGCTAATAGTCACATGGCCAGCAGCACCCCAACCACTAACAATCATTTGGCGGCCGATTAGGGAGACTTCCAGTTAATAGATGGTTAGCACATTGCAGGATGACTATATGGTGACATTTTAACTTACATTTGCAGTGATCAATCCAGACCTTGTCAGTGCCGTCCAATGTAATAGCGTCACCGCCCCAAACATACTGTGAGTTTAGACCCTGCACATAAAATGTTAGCACAAGGGATTTGTAAACAATACGACAGGTAAAGCACCCACCGTAATATGAATGTTCTGAATGATCACGTTTGAAGCTCCGTTAATGAGACGTAATCCTCTCCCTTTAATGACTCCGCTGCTTCCAGATCCTACAATACTCTTGTTGCTGGCGACCTGTATCGGGTTTCTCGCGGCGTTTGTATACGTGCATGAGACCCACGCAGCGTCACAGGTGTCCATGATCTAATATTGCCCATTAGGCTGGCAGGTATTAGTGCAACACTGTGTCGACGTCGATCCCTCTGAGTTAGTGAAGTCCCAAGTCTGGGAGATCATGATGACGCGGGGCGTGGAGTCAGTGAGCCATGACTCCAACCTTGGTATTATATTTAGCCACGAAGAAATCATATGTATGTTGACGTCTGAGAACTTACTCTTCGAGGCTAGACGGAGTCTGTGGTGACGCATTTCCGCCGCCTGTTGTTCCTGCGGCAAACCCAGGGGCAGTGCCTTGAACCTGAGCAAGTGCGGTACGAGCTGCGAGCCCGACTAGCAGAAAAAGGCTGATTGAGAAATGCATGGTTTCGAATCAAAATATACTGAAGGTATCGAGACAAACTGCAAGTCAGGTCACTCAATGCATGCGTCTACTTCAAATAAAGGATGTGGGAAACATGTCATTTTATGTTAAATTCTCATTGTGCTGTTTAGATAATAAGCCTTCGATGCTTGGTTCGTGGCATTACATTCTCCCTTAACAATTGAATTCTCCAAATTGATTTAACGGGGAAACTATCTCCCTTATGAACAAAATTTGAGTTAGCGTTGCTCGGATGTTTCTAAACAGTAGATCTTTCCAGTTACATGACATTCATTGCCTATGGTTAAACTAAGAGGAGCTGATTACCTGTTCTTAAGTCTAAATATAAGGTAGGGTGTGGCATACAGATGTGCCAAGAGGGCTCGTAGCTTGTTTCAGATGGATTGGCGTCCCATACCACCCCAACCTGACGACAGCTTTCAGCATGTGATTTCTCGTCACCCAGATCCTCTTCGGCTTTGCTGTTACAATAAGCTCTTTATCATTGCCGGAGCTAACGTTATGTAGCGGTTCAACTCTCCACCTTGCCACGAATTGACTTTATCTATATATCGCGGGAGGGGAGATAGGGTTCGCTGTCGCCCCACTAACCTAATAATTATGCCTCAGTCGCTGGATAAAAGGATACCACCTACCCTTTCTCGGATGGATGGATAGCTTTCCCTTCTTCGGGTGCCGTTATCGTCATAATATATTCGCGTCCAGAGAGCCACCGATAAGGAGATGTTTAGTGGCGGGAAAATGGTGTTCATACAAGACACGAGGTGAAAGTGTGGAGAACGAACATACCCATTATTTGCTCCGCTAGTATGCCTCCTGCTGAATACATACCATGATCTTCACTTATACCCCGCACTCAGACGTGTTCGGTGTATATAGGACGATCATAATTACATCGCTATTATGCCTAGGCTACCAAATAAGCTTAATTCTAGATCCCCACCCGGAACTGTGCGTGACAACAACGAATATTAGATGTTTTGGCTTGCTGTACTTTTTACAGCTCCAAAACAACCAAGAAACCAGTTGGTGGCTTGTCTTAGATGGGATTAACTAAGATTATTACAAGTAAGAATATATAGTGCTTATATTCCTAACATGCAAAACATCTTTAGTTTATTCTCAAGTTTGAACGTACAGAATATTCTTCATTTCTATACCCATTAAAGAGGATGGACATGAATCAATGCTTGGTTATACAGTGACGAAGTGTCTTTAAAGTGGCCCAATGGTCAAGTATTTATCGTCAACCCAGGAAGTCGAATTCAGTATTGTACTGATATCGATGGGAGCATCAAGCTTTGTTGCAAACGCAACCCTAGAGCTACTCCACTCGGGATTGACATTGTTGTACTCTGCAAAGAGCACATTTGCTGTGCTTTGCTCCGAAGTCCATGCTTGCCACCCAACAAGACTTATAACATTAGCAAAGTCGCTATTTTGAAATACGACCCGTGCATAATCACGCCATGGCCGACCCAAGTTAGAGTTCCTATCGGTGCCACTTGCTGCGTTTGGTCCAAGAATTACTTTTCTTTGGAGGGGTCAGAATTGGTTACGTGCATTTAAGGGATAGGGGAATACAAGCGCGTTTTCAAAGACGTAAAATCCTTCTGCTGAGTTACTATCTCGTCCTTGAGCTGTGATAGGTCCTGTTCGTACGGTTCCAATTGTAATACCTTGCTGTTGATCATTATTAATTCTTTCTGTTGCTGACTTATTACCTTGACCAGAATAGCAACTTACAAACCAAGCATTTGCCGAAAGTCCATAAATAAAATCCACCGCCCCTTCAATATAGCATCGTCCAAAAAACTGTGTTCCCTTGTTGACCAACGCTGTATCTTGCCAACCAAGCAGGGACGATGAATAGAAACCCTGCTTGTTTCCGCGTGTATAAAGAGCAATGGCCTAGGCGTCCTAGCCAGCATCGTTGGTAAAGTTCATATTGTACATTGTGAAATATATCTCCAGTGACGCTCAGCGTGGCTGACATTTGTTAGCACATGCTATGACAGTTGCAATTATTCAACCTAGAAACCTCTTACCGCTTACCTGTCCACCAACTCCATCCGATGCATACAAGGCGTGTATTAATTCCATCGAGTTCTCGAATGGGTTTTCGCTTGGGAAAGTTGAACCCTTCAGAGTGATGTTATTCTGCTCTATGATCACCTGCTCCCTATATACTCCTGGGTCGACAAAAATCGTATCTCCTTCAATTGCGGCAGATGCAGTGCTACCGATCTCCATCAAAACTAAGCTGGGGGCCTTATAATTTAGAAGTGATTACAAACGTACCGTTTGGTAATCTTTGTCGGAGCCTACGTTAAGGATCGCTCCGGAAACGTAAGGTACTCCAAAAAGAGCATAAATCACGCCTCTAGAAAACCAGTTGATAGACCTGACGCAAAGGTGGCGAGTAATTTCTTCTTTGATTATTAGATATATTCGAATTTTCTAGGGGTCATTGGTGGACAAGTTGATATCCTCCGTAATTGACAAGTGGAACAAAATAGCTGGCAAATTCTCAATAGGATGCTGGAGATATATACGCGTTTTTTTTTTGCAGCTACCTCGTCTCAATTGAGTCGAAGAGGCTAATACTCTCTCTATAATTGTTTACATTCACAGTAGAAAGATAAGTCGTATGTCTCGGTTTTATTCTAGCAATCATTACATTGCCCCCTTTTCTTGGTATCATTGCATATTCCACCTATTATAACTTAACAGGTGCTTCCTAGGTCCGAGAGAACTTGAAGATAATTTCAAAAACGGGAATTAGTTTCACCACATCTGAAAGAAGAGAGATCTTCTAGTTCCTGGTTCCTATTCCTCAGTTGACGGGAGAAATAATTACGGCCATCGGCAATATCATTGACGGAATTATAGTCGCACCCTGAAAGACGAGAACCGCATAGATCTGCATTTATCCGAGAATTAGGTTTTATCCAGCTCCATGAATGTGGGTGGTACAATGCTTTAATTAACGCCGGGTAAGTGAACAGTAGAAGTTTATTATTGGATATTTGGGTTAGATACTAAGTTAGTTCTTCCGCTATAACTGTCATTGATGGCTCCAATGGACCATAGTTTTACTGTGGTCCGCTTTGGCAGTTGTCCCACATCGACATCTAGATTGGGAACCAAAATATGGGCATTGATGCCCGAGGGAATGAAAAATGTGTTCTAGCGACTAATTTTCATAAATCATTCATAATGGAAGCATGAAATGTGCTATCAACATATCCTAGTTTCGAAACACATATGGTATGTAAATTGGTAGATGGAAGAAAATATAGAGCAACAAAGAAAAAACAAATAAAAAGCGACACGAAAGAAATATGCGGGCCCTTGAAATGAATTGTTTAAATGAAGTTCAAGCCTGCCCGCCGTTAATCGCTCCAACTCGGCTTTCCGTGCCTTGGCTTTAATTGTCAGACTCTTCTTCCCAATGACTCTCGTCGTCATTGTCACATCCCTCTTGCCTCTATAAGTCATTAGAATTTCTTCGACTTATTTTGAAAGCCAGTTACTCACCGGGCCATTTCCACCATCGGTGTTTTGCAACTCTGGCAAATCATAGATAATCATAGGGAGATCCACGTCTCTCGGAGCAGTGATGATGCCAAACTGTTCTATTCCATCAAAGCAGTGGCCCCAGCTACTTCGACCGTAGAATCCAATAATCTTCTCGGATGCAGCCGGCTCTGTACCAGTGTTAGAGAGCTAACTGCGTTAGGGCGAATAGCTTAACTAACCTAGTGTCACAACAGGACTATCGTCGTACAAATACCCCCCTTCAAAGCCATTCGACAGATGGAAGCGCAGGCCGTTTAACTCATGTCCTCGACCAACTTCAACTTTGGTGACTTCGACACCTTCCGGCAAAAGAAACTTCTCTGATGCGTGGCCACCTAAATACGTTAGTCATTCCAAAGCCATGACATTCCATATGACATCGGTATTTCACATACCAAAATCGTGACCTCGACCCGCACTATTCCAGCGAGGGCCGCAATGAGTTCTGTGGCCGTCTTCAAAATAGACAACCGCACCATCAAGAAGACAACCTACTCTCGAGTCAATCTCCACTGCTCTTGACACTGGGTAATGTTAGCTTAATCCACACAATGAAGGGGTGGATACTAACATTTTCCATCCTTGCCCTTCTCATTCAACAGGACAGCCCAATCCCATTTTCCATCTTCGGCATCTTCCTCGGCTTCTAGAGTCGGGGACATGACAGACTTCTTCTGAAGTACGACCGAAGATCCTGGAATGCGGATAAACGACAGATTTGCGAATAGTTTCCATACATTGCCAATCTTCCTTGATTTCCCGTTCTTTCCAAGAACCTCAAGAGTAAGTGTATCCGTTCGGTCGAAACGGGCTTCAAGCTCGGCCATAGTGAATTGCATTTCTCGGACTGTATTTATGATAGATAATCCAGGTTCGGGTGTGCCGTTAAACTTCACTTGACAGACCTGAGCGGGAGAGCTAATGACCAACTTGAGGAGGTCTTCTTGGCCATCCTCAGCGACAACTAGAGCACTAGGTTCAATTTTCAAATCCTTCACTTCAAGTGCAGAATCCATTGGAAGCCAGAAGTGTGGTTGCACGCTGAATGATAATGCATCGCTGAGATCCCAGGTGCAGTTATTAATAGTCTTTCCGTCGACAACCGTAATTCCTTGGGTCTTCCTAGCCGAGCAGTATGCGGTGCCTCCAAGGAAGGCCTTAGGCCAGTCTTGCGCATATCCTCTTTCCATTATTCCAGTTGTATGGGGGGCACCAAATGCATGTCCGACTTCATGCAAAAATGCACCTTGACCAATTGAACAGGCTTCCCACATGGTTCCGCATTCATTGTTGTCATTCCCAACGGTGTCACCGGGGATTGAGCAGTCAAGTAGACTGCTTGCGACTTCTTCTAGAAACCGGGGCCAAGAGTACGTAAGATGACTTCCAAAGATGCCAAGCGAAAGACCTCGAGTGTTTGAGCAACCAAGTGCAGCATGTCCGAGAATTAGATTCTGTTCCGCCGAAAATGTCGAGTCGAGAATCAGACCCGCCACGATAGGGTGGGCGGTGGCCACAAAAGGTCCGCCATGCTTCTTCAGCGCTTCTTCGAAGTATTTGTGTAAGTCATCTCTCCTCCGGCCCTGTTTATTTTGTTGGGCGACTTGAGCATCGCGGATCTCAGAGACTGTCTTTTCAGACCGTATTAGGTGTATCTTTGCAGTGGAGGACATTCGAGTCTTAGTAGGGTCGCTCAGAAACTCTCGACTCAATGTCTCGTCAGCCCATTCTTCTTCGATGCGGAACGATCGGCGACCAAGGTGCTTGCTTCGCAGGTCCTCTGCTGTCAGAGCTTGCCACATGTACGCAGTCATTCGAAACTTCTTAATTACTGCATCCAAGTCTGAGTGTGCCGATGAGATGGCGCCTCTCTTGTTTGGAGGGCAGTCGATTAGTAGTGGGGAATCCTTTGCTATCATGATAGCCAAGTGAAGAGGTGGAACTTGGAGGAGTGGAACATAGTTGAGTTCCACCTGGATTGACCGACAATTCGCGCTGCCATGATGGTGCTCCAACAAGAGAAGGTTGGTCCCAGGTGATAGGACAACGAGCGCTTTGAAATGCCCCTCAAAAACCGGCCAATTTTGGACCGGGAACGATTCTTTTCCAACATAGTCTGTGGACTTAACTATGAGGTAGTCATCAACTGAGTCGTCCGAGGTACGGCAGGTACCACTGATTATAATGGCACGCTTGGGGATGTCAGCAAAAGATGCATTAAAGCGCATTCGTCGCAACTTACTTGATGTACTGTTTCCCCAGTGGCGATGTTATGTAGGACGATCTCCTGGTCGTCGATTTGCGTCATCCCGGGGGATTCCTTTCTTTTCTTATTAACAGTCATTGTAGTGATAGTCTGTAATGATATAAAAAATCGAGGAGAACAGACGCCTTTTGTACTATTCCTCTCGAATTAAAAAATAGAGCTTGCGGCACAGCAAGGCACGTTTCTGTCGCGTGGACACGTGAGAATAGGCAGCATCTTGGTATTGAGTTTTGGACCATAGACTATTCCAGGCTACTGTAGGCTTCCGCGCTAAAAATGGCTTGCTGTGGAGGCGCTGTGGAGCGCTGAGCACAGGTGCAATTTTTAACGACAAAGGTCAAGATGTTACTCTAGGCTTGGCTGCTCTTGGCTCGTAATGGTGATAACATCACAACGCTGCCAAGGAGGACAACGAACGCCTGCTGTATAGTATAATATATCGATTGTTCTAATATATAGCAACGGGTGTAGCTATGCAGTTTGATTGTGAGGCCATAAACCTTCCTAACATGGCCGCTACTCTCTAGAAGTAGGGCAAGGTGGCTGAGAGAAATTAACGACTGAATTGTTCTTCAGGATCTTGAAATGGATTCTATTACAAGATCTAAAACTGTTCATTCGCAGTTTGGAGAACAAAGTCATGATAATGGTTTGCAGGGAAACCTCATAACCTATTTGGTTTGGGGAAAAGCCATGCCAACCAGAATAGCCGGCTCCTCAACATTATGATGGGCGTAACTCATGATACCAATGGCGCCTGGCTCCATCATCATCGTGAACTGAAAAGCCATAGGGTAGAGGAGCCATCGTTTTGTGAATGCGCGTAGGATATGACCGTGAGCAACCTATTTGTAATGGTCTTAGTGATATGGCATGAATGGGTAGTATAATATACGAGTTCTTACAATCAGGACATCCGCAGGTTGTCCACTTTTTCCATCCATGTGTGGGGTCTGCAACTTGTAAATCTCCGCGATGAGCCGATCAAGACGCTCTTGCACTGCTTCGGCGGATCTAGATTGATAAGAGCATATTAAAAGGTTGTTCTCAGGCACTGATACTTTGCAATCTTCGTTTTCGAGAGAAGATGGAATCGACTTACTCTCCACCCTCACAACCCATGGTCCAGATATCCCACTTGGGTAGTCCCCTCTCAGCCCTGCTCTCTTTGATCTCATGCGGCTTCAAACCCTCATAAGATCCATAATCCCACTCAGTGATATCCTCTGTAACGGTGACTTTGCCCTCCTTCTCCAAGCGATGTTTATGGATGGGCCCGAGAAGCATATCTAATGTAACAACAGCACGCTGACGAGGTGAAGTGAAGACATGCGCTAATTTGGACGGATCGATGAGCTTTCCTGGTCCGACCAATGCTTCACCTGTGCCTTTGACTTGGGAGATGCCATTTTCCGTCAGAGGGATCTCAGCGTTGCCGGTGCAGCGGCCGTTGATGGTCCATTCGGTCTCGCCTGGTATTCATAAAGGATTAGAAAAGATTTAAACTGGAAGATTTGAGGGGGTTGAGAGATTTGAGGGTGTGGAGTGGTTATTTACCGTGTCTGGCGAGGAAGACTCGTGGTGTGGTTGCGTTTGCGTCAGACATTTTGTTGGATACCTCAGGCGTTACACAGATGGGGCGTCGAAGCTGAGTCGCGGAACCAATGTGCGAATAAAGGGCAGTTAAGTAAACTTTTGGTGCTTTTATTGGAGGTCAGAAATCTAGTATCACACCGGTCTCGGATTTGCCTTTGGGTTTGACTGATTACGTTGCGCTGTGAGTTTCCGGTATCTGCCTCAACGGCTCAGTTTCGTTAATGCGGGCTGACTAGATTTGGGGGGTAATAATTATTCTACCCCCCATATCAAACCCTGGTCACCTTCATTTTGGTTGTACAGGTTGCCTCACTGGGCACGCCCTGCATCATGCAGGCTAGATATAAAGGCGAGCCCTGGCGTCGTGCAACAGAATCTAATTGGCACGGAGAATTGCACTGCTACGCCTTGACCAGGCTACCCGTTGGCCAATCACTCTTCGGACATTTTCAGAATGTACAGCAGGATCAACACAAATTTATAGGTCCGCCGGTCATTATGTAATCGTTTGAGGCTTCTCATAGTAAGCCAGACGTCGCCAATCTTTACGCGGTTGGACTACCTACCCTAGGGGTCCAGTTTTTGTGGGGTCGAACCTTATTCTCAAGTGATGAGCGAGCTATCTTAGAGTGGGGGAGTTGACAACCTTATATTCTGTATGCAGCAGTTTCAAACCATCTCAGATGCATTACCAGCAGCTATCGAATCATCAAAGACAAACCTCCAAGCCTCGCCATTATCCCATAATCAGTACTAACCCCAAGACTGGGATGACATGAACAAGACCAAATATCTATTTATGCCCCGTCAATATAATTTATTCAATGATCACCGTAGTCCCATAGGAATTCAAAGGGGTGCCTCTTTGAGGTTGTTGAACATCAGCCTTTGTGGAGGCTGAGGTTCGAAGTCCTGACAGGTAAGGTAGCCCATGGTTATTGTCGGCCATTTTCTCATTCCTTGTCAGCTCCGAAATGGAGCCGCTAGAAATTGATGTGGTTCTGTTATCAATTGGGCGCTCTTCCAACTCCAGGCCTATAGTTGTAGGCGGCATAACTCGGTGAACGGGCTCTTCTCCTCTCTCCTTCGCCCATTCTTCATAACCACCTGGGAACTTTCCAATCAAAGTCTTCATAGTCTCTTTGGCCCTGTGGCGCAACCGACTATTAGCGGTGTAAATCAAGTATAAGTGACGGTACTCACATGTTTCGGTACCTCAGGTTCCCAGAGAATAAGGCCGAGCTTTTGAGGTCCCATCGGCTTAAGATTTTGTCAATAACTAATCATATAACAGAATCAAAGATCTCACAGGTAGTAAAGCATGTTGCGATCATCTTGGTCTTCCTCGGGGGCAGAAACTGGAAAATAGTCGAAGTACGCTGTCATATATTGCCTTCCAATAAGGTGACGAATTGGTCGCCAAGCAGCCATTTCCACTGTGCGTGATCAGCATACACAATCCGGTTGCGGTCTCTCCAGTCCCGTGCCAAACCTACATTCATTGTGGGCATATAGAGCTGCTGCATCGTAGATGACCGGCATGTTAGTGTCGATGTTCCATGAGGTATTTCCCGCCCAAAGATCACCGTGGATAAGACGAGGCTGTATGTGGCGGCCCCCAGTCTCGAGTGGTCGAAGCAAGCGTGGAATTACCTTGTCAAGGATGCCCTGACAAAGATCTCGCATTTCTTCATCTACGCCTTGAGATTTCTCTTCGGCGTGCATGAACCACTTCATGGAGTGATAGTATGACTCTTCCCAGGTGTCATGCCAGGTAGTATACTGGGGGATTGTACCCTTATAGGTAGGCACATGGAATCCGTACCTGCCCCCAGGGGAGACCCCCTTCTTGTGCAGCTCTGCGAGTTTTGAGGTGAAAGCTTGAATTTCAGGAATCTCATCCGTCATATTAATTAGCTGGCAGCAAAAAAAGTGAATGCCTGGAGCAGATGCATATGTGCCAGTCCCAATGGGCTCCGGTACAAACTCAGGCATTGTTTGATATAAAGCCGTCATCGAGGAAAACTCTCCAGTAACCATACCCTTGCCATTGTCACCTTGAGATACCTACCATAGTCATTAGCAATACTCCATATCAACTTGGCAGAGATTACTTTACTTTGAGGAAGTAGGAACGGGGGGTGCCATCAGCCATTTGAGTTGAAATTTCAGCAGTTCTAGTCCAATAACTTGCTCCATGAGGACGAATGCTCTCGACCACGGTGCCTGGAGGCAATACTGACTTTGTTAAGGGTGGCCAGTATGATTTGTTGAACATACCAAACTATACTTACTTGCTTTGACGTTATCATCAACAAAATGAATCCATTTTTCATCGACATCGATTGGCTTGCCCCATTCCGCGGGGGTCATCACATGCAAAACCTCCAAGGGAGTAGCCATACCTGTGGTGGTAGAAGCAATGAGTTCAAAACAGACAAAGTATGCCGTGACACCAGCCAAGTTTGGGGACTGAGGATAAAAGAGAAAGATCGGAGTGATCGAGAGCGTGGCTAAAATTCCTTCCTCCCAGAACTGGTGGGCGCGTGAGCTTGGAGTCTCGGAATACCATAAATAGAATGAAGAGAAGCTAAGGGGGAGACCTTCCTTTTGACAGGTTCAAAATGCAACTCTCGGTGAGTCCATATACCATAAATTTACTGGGCAAGGCTGTAGAAACAGTTAGTGGATTGGGCCGAATCAACTCGCTTGCGCCTGCCTGACATATACATGGTGCATAGTCTGACGCATTATGCATGCACATTCCATGGGCAATCACACAACGACGCCGCCCCCCGGTCTTGCTTATTGTATAATACTGTATTGAGTATGGTGCATACTATGCACGAGTTATTGGTCGGCCGTCTCAGCACCATCTTTCAATCACGATGCAATGCAACGCAGGATGCACCCTCGCAACCGTCCCGTCCTGATCCTTCGGACCGGTCTGGCTTTAAAGCGATAAGAACAAATCAATTGCTGGAGGGGCTGAAAGGACAAGGAAGTTGGGGAAGGCGGGGACGGGAGGGGTCGCAGGTCGTCGTACAGCTATCTTCTGGCCTCTTCAGCCGGTCGCAATCCATGTCGACCAGAGATGGAAAGTGGTCATGAGAGGCCGTGACAACTACTATGCGTATGACACTGGACCTCCCGGTTTGATCGTCAAGCCTTACCCGACAAGGCCTCAGGTTGTCTGTTTCCAACTTATATATTACTACCCGTATAGGACTTCCTCTAGTAGTTCTCTGTCGTTGGATCTTCCGACATCGCAGGTATCGCACCGACACCATGGTCAGGGTAGATCTAGGCCCTTCTTCAGGCTATGGATCTTAAGTCCCATCCAACCTCATCCTCATCCTCTACTAGTCGTTCTTTACTGTCTTCCACCCGAAGTTGGCTCCCTGGAGGAGGCGAAAACCAGAAAGCGGAGGACACGATAGGTCCTTTGGGACTAAACACCCTATATGTACCATCATCTATCCCCGCGAACGCCGATCTGATTTTCGTACACGGACTTGGTGGAGGGTCACGGAAGACATGGACGAAACCAAATGACCCGTCAACTTACTGGCCCAAAGAGTGGCTGCCAAATGACCAACATATGCAAGATGTCCGAATACATAGTTTTGGATATGACTCCAATTGGGGCAAGAAGAGCAACCTGGGGATCCATGACTTTGCAAGTGCGTTGCTCAGTTCCATTCTCCACTGCCCATCCATCCCCCAAGATACAAAGGTGTGTTCATTTCCCTTTCATATTATCAACCATAGCTCCATATTTTCATATGGTACCTTTCGCTTCAGTAGCTCCAACTCATGGGGTCACATCTTACGAAGAGCGGATGCTCGTTGCAGGAATCATGTCCCGTTTCTGTTACTCGTGCGGACTTTTGCCCCAGAGATCAATTACTCACCTCGTATTAGGCTCCTATTGTGTTCGTCGGCCATAGTATGGGGGGCCTGGTCATAAAACGGGCATATCTCCTAGCTAGAGCAAAGAACGAGTTTGCATCACTAGTGTCTCGCATTCAGGGTATACTATTCCTAGCGACACCCCATAGAGGAGCCGATTGTGCCCAGCTTCTCTCAAAAGTTCTCAATTTGATGGGCGGAAAAAGGGGTTATGTCAACGACCTGAATCGCGATTCTACGGCCCTCCATTCCATCAATGATGAGTTTCCCGACTGCTGCCAAGATCTCCTCCTGTATTCGTTTTACGAGACTATTGCGACGAGCTTCGCTGTCACAAAGAGCGTTATTGTGGGGAGAGATCTGGCAACAATGGGATACGCAAACGAACGCAGAGCATACATTCATGCTAATCATCGCGGAATTTGCAAGTACGATTCCCAGAAAGATCCCGGCTATCTCACAGTCAGAAATGCACTCGCTTCAGTTCTTTCTATCTTGCGGGACCGTTTTGGATCATCAAAAGAAGAATTTGACACCGATAGGCGCCAGCTCGACGATTTATTGGGCGTATCCGACGCTCCTGAGGATGATTTTATCAGCGCAGACAGTCATCGCATGGAAGGTTCAGTCGAGTGGTTGATCATGAAAGAAAACTTTCAAGAATGGATCCACAATGCTATCTCGCCGATTTATTCCATTACTGCCAAACCGGCTACAGGTAAAACAATATTAAGTGGAAAGGTTATTGCATATCTGAGGAAACTCAAAAAGCAATGCAGCTTCTACTTCTTCCGGTATAACACAAAAGAGAAGGCCAATGTCACGTCATTTCTACTGTCTATGGCGTGGCAGATGGCTAACTCTGATAAGAGGATATTGACCACCTGTCTCAATATCCTCGAGAAAGATAAAAATTTAAAGAGTGACTACCGCACTATATGGCGCAAGTTGTTTCTAGAGGGCATTTTCAAGATCCTCTGCGAAGAAGTTCACTACTGGGTGATTGATGCCTTGGATGAATCCAACAACGAAGCAGAAATTATCTCCCTGCTCATTAAAACGGCCGAGGTATCTTTCATACATATCCTGATAACGTCACGGAATCGATTTGAGCCTCGTCAAAGTTTAGGGGAGTCTAAAGTCAGTGTGATCTCGGAACCAATTCTAGAGGAGGACAGCAAGTCTGACATAACGATGTATCTCCGTGCGAATATGGATGCTCTCCCTTCCGTCGATAGAGACGGTCAGCAATCAATTGTCCGCCAGATCCTGGAGAAGTCGAGGGGATGCTTTTTATGGGTAAGCATAGTTGTTCAGGAACTCAGAAATGTACACACCTCTACGGACAAGCAAAGAATTCTAGACGAGGTTCCTACAGACATGAATGAGTTGTATGCTCGGATTTTGGATATCATGTCAAAGGCCACCTACGGGAAAGAGCTTGCGAAAGCTATTATTACATGGACGGTGTGCTCTATCCGTCCTTTAAAAGTTCCGGAGCTTCATGAAGCTCTTCAACTAGACCTCAAAGTGACAATCGACGACCTCGAAAATTCGATACGGTCCTGTTGTGGGCAACTAGTCTACATTGATACAAACGGACATGTACAAATAACTCATTTGACTGCTCGGCAATTCCTTCTCGACGCCGGCACAGATTCAGAGTTCTCGGTCAATGAGAAAGAAGGTCATCGTCGCCTATTGTTGACAGGTTTACAGTTCCTCAATAGAGACCCAATAAAAGGCTTAAGGAACCGGAGATCCAATGTCAGTACGATAGCTAGAGAAGATTCCGCCTTCATCAATTACGCTTCAAATTCTTTGTGCGAACACATATCACACGCAAGTTCGACAGATCGAGACGTACTACTCGCGCTGGCAGCGTTTTTTAAGTCCCGTAGCGTGCTACATTGGATTGAATACATTGCGAAGCATTCTGATCAACAGCGCTTGGTAGAAGCTGGGAAGGCTCTAGGCACATTTCTCCAAGAAATTCCCGTACAGGCATCATCAACATCTGCGGAGGTGGCATTGCTAAGCTCGTGGGCGACTGATTTAGTGCGCTTAGTTATGCAGTTTGGAAAAAATCTGGAACAGTACCCAGGATCCATTTACCATCTCATCCCGCCATTTTGCCCGTCCGAGACTGCTCTGCGGAAGCAGTTCGGATCATCAGCTCGAAGCATCACCGTTCGCGGACTACGAGCCGAGACGTGGGATGATTGCTTAGCAACGGTCATCGATATGCTTCAAAAATACTCAAGCATAGCATGTTCAAAGTCACAATTCTCAGTCGGATGTTTTAGTGGTAAAATATTTATCTTCAAACAAACTACTTGTCAAAAGATTGCGACTCTTCAACATGGTGAGCCTGTGAGGATCTTGATCTTCGGCGAGGTGAAGAACATTCTCGTTTCAGCAGGCTCAAAATCTATTTGTGTTTGGGATCTTAGCTCGAACACTAAACTGCACATGTTTGAAGCACCTCAGCAATGTATGGCGCTTTCTCTTGACGATGAAGATCGACTTCTTCTTGGAGCTTTAAAGGACCACCGCTTGAATTTCTGGGACTTAGATGCGGGGGGGCCATCAGTGCCGGTTGAATGGACCCGAGGCCTAGAAGCTATGACAATTCAAGTTTATCGGCGTCCAACTACTGCCGCGTTTGGGATAGACTGTGGGTTATTGGCAGTCATATACAAAGGCCAAGATATATTGTTATGGAACCTCGATACTGATTCGTTCGAAGCTCTCTATAGTAGGGAGTCCGGCAAAATTGCTGAAAGCTTGGGAAGACCATATGGCTCATCGGGAGTACGGTGTCTGGTTTTCGGCAACGCATCTAATGCAAACCTACTAGCATGTGCATATACAGATGGTGAACTGGTACTCTTTGATACCTCGATTGGAGAGGTCAAAGAGCGGATTGTGGCATTTGCTCACGTACTCGCTTGTTCGCCTGATGGCCGTATGCTAGCTACAGCTGATCCAGCGGGAACTATTCAGCTTTTCAGCTTAGAAACACTGCAGTTGATTTATCGAATTGGTTCAGTTGAGCCTGGACTCCAGGATCTCACTTTCAGCCTTGATGGCCTACGTCTGCTTGACATCAGAGGATCGCGGTGCCGGGTTTGGGACCTGGCTGATCTTGTAACAGCAGCTACGGACGAATCTGGATGCGCCGCAGATGACGCCAATACCACAGGAGGGGTCACTCCAGACCCTTCTGAAAATTCCATCTTAATCACATCAATAGCATGTGATGATATCGGAGAATCATTCTTTGTCGGTAAAGAAGACGGTTCTGTTCACGCGTACGCTATTGATTCAGGCCTACATACTGGAGAACTTTTCCACCATGCCCATGGGGTTTCAATTTATTTTCTTCGCTTTGAAGCCGAAAGTCAGACGCTCATTAGCGTTGATTCATCCAGCAGGACCATGATTCATAAATTGATACGCCGAGGTCATTCTCTGTCGGCAACCGAGGTCCTATTTGACTATCGAACGCATGTAGCAGTGAGACAAGTCGTTTGCCAGCCAGGATTACAACGGATTCTTATAAGTTCGGCTCAGTCTGATATGCTCTGGTCCATATCACCAGATGACAATAACATTTTGGTCACCGCCGATTATGAAGACCGTGAGCCGTGTCGATGGACGAACCATCCACATAATCGCGATCAACTTATTGTCATAACGCACCTCAAAGCACATATCTACGATTGGAGAACATTACAGAGACTCACAGGTGAAGCGGGAATTGAACTCCAAGGAAAGATTCTACCGGAGCTCTCAATACAATCAGTGAGTCCTTGCTTTGATGGCACGGCTCTAGCAACTATGTTTAGCAAACCCAACCAGCCCCATTCAAAATCGAAACTCATAGTCTGGAATATATTGGACTTCACTCCTGAGTCGACTTCTGCGACCCCAGACCCAAGTTATCGCACATTATCTAACAACGTTGAAGTACTCATTGGCAACACCTGCGCCATATCTGGTCAATCGCAGCGCTTGATTTTCCTAGGTGTTGGCCAATGGGTCTGCGCTGTTGACATGGAGGCGGCTAAGACAAATAGTTTCGTGCGGCACTTTTTCTTCCCTGCGGACTGGCTGACTACGAGGAAGGATTTGGATTTAACTATGAAGGTAACAAAGAACGGAGACCTATTGCTCATAAAAGATGATGAGGTTGCGGTTGTGAGGAGGGGACTACTTACGCCCGAATTCGTGGAGGGTGGTGGAAATACGGGGAGTTCGACGCCATCGACAGGAATATCAGCACTTACGCGTAGGGTTCGCAGGGTTGGACTCTAATGAGGTTTGCAGTACCATATCGTGCAAAAAACCTTATTAGAGTCCACTCCCGGTTCATGCAAGCTTTGGTTCGTCGGTTCAGGGTCAATTTCACTATCGAGATATAGGAGAGAAAATATGGAGGTATAAGTTTAGTTAGAGGTGCTGAAGTTGGATATTTTGAATCGTCGCGGCGATTGTCTAGGACTGGTGGGATGTTGGTGCTAGTGTTAGGTCGAGTTAGAGTCTCTATGAAGGATATAACCTATGGATATGATGTGAAGTAATTAGCAAGGCTTGGAGTTTTAAACTTCGGGTTTGAGAGGAATTGAGGGGATTTGAGGTGACTAAAGGAATCACTCACTCAAAAGAAATAATTTTCACTTAACTTTGGGTTTGTCAGTGTTGCGACATGATGTGCAAAAGGTTTCAGATACGGCCTAGAGCCCAACATTGGCAATCTTTTGGCCTATATAATCTTGCCACCATTAGTGTCCCTGTAATATGAGGGCCTTGGCTTAATATATTATAGACTATTCCAGTGGTGACTGTCCCTGTCTATGTCTCAGACCCTACAGGACGTCGGTGTGCCAATGCAGGCGGGACAAGAAGCTTGAATGATTATCTGACGTATCAGTATTGGCACTGCCAAGCTCCCACTCCTTTCTGTTTTTTGGCCTATCTTCGACATATTTTCACTATTAAAAAAATACATGTCTCTTTGGAATTAATCCGGCTATCTCTTCTTATTTATAGGATGTTCATGGAGACTGAAGATAATTTATTATTTAATACTTTGTAGATTTAAGTAAAAATTATATTAGCCAACCAGAATTTATAGCTACAGGATACGTAGCCTAAACTTATCAAAATATGATGCTTAAATACCTCATCCTGGCCTACGTAAATAAGAATATATACAATAAAAGCGTCTACTATATTAATGTTTACCATATGTTACTCCTCTTTCATGGAGTTACGACTACTTATAAAAACGACTACTTATAAAAGTTATAAAAAGGGGCAATAAACGTGACTGGCCAATGCCGCCAAGGCTGAAGGCGGGGCGGGGCGGAGAGGCGACGCCGACATTCCGATCGGCTGTTTGGGGATGGTGCGTGTACGAAGTAGCTCATGGCCCAATGTGAAAGGACACTTCCGGCCTTGGTTATCAGGGTATCGTCACCAATCCATGATTCTCACGACGACAACGACGCCCTAAGTTCTCAATCTGCGATTGTTAACTGCCGCTGAAGCCCTTTTATTTATTATTACCTCTACTCTCAAGAGAGTTATTGGCTGGGCGACACGAGCGAGGCTACCACTGACAAGTGTACCAACGACCTGACTCGATTGACGCGAAGCTCTCCCATTGAAACGCGACTCTCGCCGCATAGCACGAAGGTTAAGAACTCAACTTCCGCGGCCGGCACGGCTCCCGGCTACCTGCGCGCGCATGCCCACAACGGCCCAGGCTTGATGCGCGTCTGCACCGCGGCACAGGAGGATGACCTCGCCGTATCCCTCGACGTCAAGCCGGACGAGGGATGAGCGCAGCGCAAATACAGGGACTCTATCTTCAGCTACGGTACGACCGCGTGTACGACGACTCATAAGCACAGAGAGTGATGGAGAAGCTCCGCCAAGGGACCTTAGCCCCCTGCCGGCTGCACACCCGAGTCGGATAGGCGGCAGTGACGGCATAGGGGGCAGAAGTAATGGCGGGCTGCTGGGTGGATCAATGAGTGATGGGAATATACCGCAAAGGCAAGGGTTGGGAAAGGGCCTTTTTGATGGTGGCTGGACGGGGAGCTGGACCGCTCTCCAAGGGCTGGCAAGCTCAGTTCTCAGCGGAGACACGGCGGCCAGCCCAGTGCCGAAACCTGTTGGTGCCACAAGGAGGAAGAGACAGAATAGTTTCACACCATCTCCGGCATTCTCGGAATGGGGACCCCCGGGCAAACCGAACAAAGGCAAAGGCAGAGATATCGCAGCAGAGTCACTCGCAGCGCGCAACTCAGCCGTCAACGTCCTCAAGACAGCATCAGCAATGCAGGATCACGAAGGCACCAATTCAGGCCTCCAGATCGGGCGGCACAAACGCCGCACATCCGACGACCTTACCGGCCCAGCTGTTGACGACGATACTGACGCCCTTGTATACGTCCACCACGTCAAACCAACTGATACCCTCCCTGGCGTTATCCTGAAATACAACTGCGACCCCGCCGTCTTCCGCAAAGCAAACCGTCTCTGGCCCAACGACGTTATTCAATTCCGCAAAACCGTTCTTGTACCCGTCGACGCCTGCGCCGTGCGCGGTGTCCCCTGCGACTCGCCCACAGAGCTCATCTCCCCAGCCTCAGCCCTAGCGGATGAAGAACCGCCTAACCTCTCCTCGCCCTCCGCACCTTCCCCTTGGGCAAACTCCATCCTCTCCCCCCCAGATATCCCAGAAACAGATACCTCAGACCCAGATGGCGACCCCTGGATCCCTGTCCGCTGGGTTCTGCTCCCCTCCTCCCCAGCCTCCGAACCGACGCAAATAGCGCGCCTGCCGCGCAAGAAACTAGGATACTTCCCGCGCCGACGCCGGAAAAGCGGCGATGTACCCTCGGGCGTCGCGTCATTGCTTGATTCACCGCGTGGCTCTGTCGATGTCTCTGCCTCTGCGTCTCCTGCTGCGAGCCCGGGGCCGAGGCGACTGAGTAATCTGACCAGTGGCTTGGTAGCGGGGCGTGCCGTGTCGGTGGGTCGACCGAGGCGGGAGTCTACGAGTGAGGCTGCGGCGAGGGGTGGATGGTTCCGTGGCCCTGGTGGTGTGGGAACGTTTGGGCCGGATGTGAAGAGGCCGGGCCCGGCACAGGATGGACTTAACCGCTGGGTTAATAGGCACGTGCCGGGGTTGACGATTGATGATGTAGCCTCTAAACATGGAGCTGGATTTTCCGATAGAGAAGGCATGAGTGGTGTAGGAGATGTGTCTGGAAGTGGCGGACGAGGCATCGAAGTTGCTGCTGCGGCTATAGAGGGCTGGGTGAGGCGGCTTGGAAGGCCAGTGACGCCATTGGGAAGGCAGGTGACGAGGGAGGAAGTCGGAGATCTGATTGAATTACGAGACGGGCCTGGAAGTGACGACGGAAATATGGGCGGATTTGGAATTGGCACTGGTGGTGTACCACGGGGGAGGAAAGGTGCAAAGGGAAATTGAATCGGGTGAGAGGCAGCGTTTGGATGCGCACCCCACTTGGATAATCAGAGAGTGACGACACTTAGCGTTGCAGGAGGGAACCAGTGAGATATTTGGCTACACGTAGCAGTATCCGCACATAACAAATTTTCTAGATCACATTTTCAGTTCATACCTAGCAAGAAGGTGCGCGTGGCGTTTGGGAGAGGAGGGATTGTGGATTTCCGCATTTTTGTGCGGCTGATAGATGAGTGGAACCGGGAGAATGATATCTATATTTTACACGGTCATGAAAATAGCATGTGTGCGAAGAGCTAGGACGAGAGGTAACCAGAGAATTGAAGTCTGCATTGGCTTATCCCACACGCCACCCACCCATTGCCCATCTCAAACGCCCCCCAATTCTCCTTTCACAATTTTATCCTCGAACTCCCCCTTCACAACCTCCCCCTTTCCTCCACACAACTGCTCCTTCTTCGCGACCCCCTCTTTCCCATCTCTCATCCCCACCAACCCCCCAACTGGTGTAAACCGCCCGCCTAAGCAACTCGGACATCCCATCCGTTCCTTCAGCATCTCGGTATCCCGTCTTGTCTCCCATCGCAGCTCCTCAACGAGGCCCTTAAGCCTGTCGATCTTGTCGGACAGCTTGGTTTGCTCAGCGAGTAGCGAGATGATGGCATTTTGGAGGAAGGCGATGTGAGTGTTGAGGGAAAGGGAGAAGGGTGAATGGGATGGTGTGTTTTTGGTGCTCATGGTTTGTGTAGTTGGAGGATGGAGTGGTGTTGAGAGGTGCCGAGATTTGGTGGGCATGGAAGGGTTTTGTGGAGGGTTGTTAAAGAAGCGTGGGTGGAAGGGAGAGGGAGGTTGAGCCGGAGTGTTCTACGGGATACTTGGAATCTTTCTTTAGGAGCTGGTCTTGCTTTGTGGGAGAAATGCAAAGTGTGAGAGCCACGGTGATAACCCATTGACATCTCCAGGACAAAAAAATCAATTGAACGCCTTTAATCCTCTATAAAATCAAAAACCCAAGTTTGCATCCGCCTATATCTCCCAGCAGAACTCTCTCCCAACACCTGGCGCATTCCACCCCTTCACCCTTCAGCAAGCCGCCACGGCCGCGGATGTTCAAGGTCCTAGCATGGCCCGCCACGCCCTCATACACCTAACCTCCTACTCCATCACAAACATCTCGGCCAGCACCCACGCCCCATTCACCCAGATAATGCGCCTCCAGACCCTGCGACAGTCCCGCTGCTTGTGTGGTAGCCCGTAATGAAGAACGCTGCCTTTTCTACAGCGGAGATATACACATCCAGCTGCCCAGACTCCCGCTCCATCTCAGCCCGTCGGTGCCCCATAACGGCCCGCAGCCGCTCGGCACCGCGCAGAAGTCCCTGTATCCTTTCACGGTCTTTTGGCACTGGACGCCCTCCCAATAGCTCGATCGCTTGATGTAGGTTTGCCACTAACTGAGGTGCACAGTCTCGCTGAAGCGCACTCTCTTGTTGGAGCAGTTGCTTGTGTTTGTATGCAATGCCTCGCAGCATTATGACAAGATTACGTAGTGAGTTCTTGGTTTCCGCGAGTGATTGTTGCCGGGGCTGTTGTGCAACTGCTGTATTGGGCTTTGATTCGCCTTCCATGATGCAAGTAGACAAGAATGGAGGCAATGTTTTGGGCGAGGAAGTGCGTGACAAGGTGTTGATTGATGGCCCCGAGCAATTGATGAAGGTGTTTGCTCTGTATAGAAGTGATGAGATTTGATATCTAAGTTAACACGACGATGGCGAGGACATTATATATGGAAGTAATGAGAGGGTTTTCACTCCCCCGAGGACAAAGATGTTTGATATGTGGACGAAACGCGAAAATTATCTTGACGAATATAGCACCTGCGTTTCATGCTGCTGCGAGACTGAAGTCCTGGTCTACCGTCCGTCTCCTCCAGACTTGACTCCAGCAGTTTGATATTAGCGAAGACCTGGACCTGCTCGGCGACGTCAGTCGTCTGACTCAGGGGTAAGAGATGCCTTTGATCAGTACGAGACAACGGGCACAATGATGCACTCTCTACAACATCAAAACATGTGTGTCAGTCCTCACCTCCGCCCTCACAGGACACAGAAAGAATCACATAGACAACCACCCCTCAACATCCCACCATCACAAACCCCGCTTTGAAACCACAACTGCTCGACGACAGCCCTCACCCACACAACAAAACCTCAAAACAACAACGCTCCATTATCAGTCCAAACTATACATGGGTATACCTATCCCTATCTCATCCCATATCCCGCTATGATGCCGCTAACCCGACCACCGCGATGCCCCATGAAGCACTATCTAGCCAATTTACCACGAAATTAATAATCAACAGCCCACCCATTCTCCTTCAGGAACTCCTCGCACGCCTCCCGCAGCGCCAGGTTGGGCCGTAGCTCGTCGATGCGCAGTGGTTCGCGCGTGAGCGGGTCGGTGGGAGAGCGGCGGAGGTGCTCCATGATTGAGGCGCGTTCGTAGGATTTGCCCGTTTTTGTCTTTGGGAGGTGTGTTAGTAAGGGTGCTTGAAGTGGTATAGGGGATACCAGTTGTGAAGTTTGATGCCTCCTGGGGGGGTATGACTTACTATAACCGGATCAACCATGAAGGAGAACGTAATATCATCCACTGCCCAATCCGGCACAACCCTCTTCTTCTCCGCCTTTCCAGCCTCAACCCACACCCTCTGAACCTCCTCAATCATCTCCTCTCCCTCCTTCCTCAGGCCCTCCCTCTCCCCCTCCTCAGCCCCTTCAACTCTCCTCTCCAAATCCCGCCTCAACCCCTCCACA
>LNAU01000208.1:0-64142 GCA_001630575.1 Pseudogymnoascus sp. 04NY16 | reverse complement strand
GAACTTAAGCTTTATAATGTAGTTTAGCTAGTTCTATACAAAGGTTTTAATCTACTTTCTATACAAAAGCTTTAGCAGAGCAAAGCAGCTAACATTAAGAGGCTAAAGAATGTACAATGAGTGTAGTAGCATATAGAGGGTAATTATCTTCTGTTCTATGTAGTAGTGTTAAAATTAAGCAGAGAGGTGGCTCTTATGCCTATTAAGAATAAGAAGGCGATAGGTTCTAACTATACAAGCATTTGTATGCTGATTAAAGTGTTAAATCTACTCGTACCTAATTAAATTTAAAGTCTACCCATTCTCACTTAGTATAATCACCTAATCGTCTAGTAATTCTAAGTCCTTATACTAAGTAGAGAGGTGATTCTACGCCTTAAAAATGATAAACGGCAGGAGTGCCTATCTATACAAATTAACACCTTAGATAATTAACACCCACTCTCTATTTCCTAGCTATATAGTCTTTAGACGGCTCTTTGCTTCTAAGCTTGTGACTACCTTTACAGTAGCAATAACTCCTATTATGAAACCTGCTTCATTAAAGTTGTAGATATCCTACTCTAAGATGCTGTATTTTGCAACTATGTTTCGTATAAGAGAGAACCACTCTTGAATTATCTTAGGATCTTCGCATTTTGCTCGTTTATAATCATACTTCTAACTAAACTTTGATTTGATTTCCGTATAACGCATTATAAAGCTTGTAGCCTAGTTCTTCCTAACAGGACTCTTGCCTCATTTAGAGAGTAGTAGGTCTGCCATTTCTTGTACAGCTTGCGGCTAGGGTAGAAATCCACGTGCGTCTAGGTCGAGGATATACTAAACAAGAGCTGACTCTTCGTACGGAGTTAATTTTCGTGAGTTAGGGGTAGAGTCGCGTCGAGAAGTAACACCGTTAAGTCGCGTACGTAGCGATTCAAATGGGACATCGTATGACATTGCAGCAGCTCGAATACTCTTAATATTGCCTTCTTTAATTGCTTTAATAGCAAGAATAATTCTACCCTCTTGATTAGAGGGTTGGGCTTGTGTTGGTTGTGCCATGTTGTCTGTAGTTGAGTTGACGCGTTTTAGTGTGTTTTGGTGACCAGCTCGCCCGGGTGACCAGCTCGCCCGGGAAATACGTTATAGTAATATTTCAATTTCTATTTATATGCGAGTACTACTCGGGTATTCGAGTACCAGTACTCGAATACCGGCACTCGAGCTTCAATTTTGAGGCCGGTACTCGAGGGTCCTCCGAGTAGTACTCGGAGCGGTACTCGGGCAACACTGTGAAGAAGTCAGAGCCCGTGGATGATTTTGATGACCGAAATGCCCTGTATTCAATACGCTTCAATCTGCATGCTGCAGCTCTATTTCCGGGAGAGTTGAGCTATAGAGAGTTGTGAGGCATCCTATCTATCTGTCTATTGTATTAGTAACTGATTATGACTAAGGGTTATAGATGAAATGAAGAGGTTAATTGCAAAATATCCAAATGGCTACGAGGAAGAGGAGGGCATCTCAGCTGCGTCAACAGCTCAAGCTCTCTCTACTTCATTTGATGTGAACGATATATCTATCCCAGCAGTAGGCTTTGGCACATTCCAGGGCGACGATGGAAACGGTCAAGTCAAGGAAGCCGTGCTGAATGCTTTACACGGGCTACAGGCACATTGACACTGCCTTGGCTTATGGGAACGAGAAAGAAGTCGGCGAAGCTATTAAGGAAAGCGGTATTCCTCGGAAAGAGATTTTTGTCACCACGAAATTGTAAGATATCTCCTCCTTCCCACCGATGACTTCTAAAGTCACCTTATATTGATGAGTCTCTCAGAGCTCAGACGTGGCATAACCCTTCAGATGTGGAAGAAGCACTCGACCAAAGTTTGAAGACGCTGCAGCTCGATTATGGTAAGCACAAGCAATTTTTCCGACAACAGAAACTCAACGATAGCTAACGAATACCATGAATATTTCAGTGGATTTATATTTGATGCATTGCGAGTTTTCCCATTTAATATTGCTTCGGATGATAAATTAACAAACACGTCAGTCCCTCATGCATATACCGCAGGTCTAAATCACAGTACACTTCGCCATCCCAATGGAAAAGTAAGGCACTAAAATACCCAATCTAAATACTGCATGTGTTAACAAGATACAAAGCCAGTAATCGACCTCGAGCTGTCGCGAGCATATCCGCAAACTTGGCAAGCAATGGAGAAGTTGGTGGATAATGGCAAGACGAGACTGATAGGTAGGACAACCTCTTCCCCGCGATATCACATCACAAGCTTTATTAATTCTTGAAACTAGGGGTCTCAAACTTCAACATCCTCAAGACAAAGCGAATCCTTGAAATTGCACGGATCCGACCTGCCGTGAGCCAGGTAGAAATGCACCCGTAAGTTTACAACCCCCAATTTGTGCCATACTCGAGAGCTTTCTCTAAATACGTTGTTAGATATTTCCCTCAACAGGAACTTCTGGATTTCTGCTCTGCCGAGGGGATCCACGTCACCGCTCACCAGCCCTTCGGAGGCCGCCCAGTCGCCGCGGTCCGCGGTCGGCCCAAATTCAGACCGCCCCGGCCCTCTCTTGGACCCTACAGTAAGCTCCGACTCCTTTGATAATTTTACCTGCTAGCCCTCTTAACGATTGCCGAAATCGCAAAATCGACAGGCAAATCGCCTGACCAAGTCCTCCTCTCCTGGGCGCTGCAGCGTGGCGTGTCTGTTGTTCCCAAAACAGTTCAAGAGGACAGAATGGTAGAGAATCGAGCACTCTCTCGCCTCGCTGACGAAGATATGACGAAGATCAATAAAATTGTCGAATCTACGGGCACGGTCCGATACTTGGATCCGAAAGGGCATATTGGGTTTGATATCTTTACGGAGTCTGTTGACAAGCCAGTTGCCACTGCCGAATAGGAGTTCAAAGACCCAAGCTGAAGTATAATGAATTTGACCGAATTGTTCTCTTTTATGTACGAGAGGGGACTCCTGTTATCGTGTTTCATTACAGATCTAGTCTGTGCGTGGACACAATTCACGCGTTTGGAGGAGTTCTTGACGTCTGATTTAAGTTATTTTGGTCAATGCGATCCGAACCGTGTTTCACCTTCGAGATATTCTACAAGTGAAGCTAACTCGGAAGGGATGATCTGCCTTGCTCAGGCCGCCACCCCATGATAACTATGATTTCTCCAGTGCATAATGGTCTCCAGATATGTGAGATATGGGAGTATGCGTAGATATCCAAGATAGAGTTTAGAGATTGACGGTGGCTGGCGAGGCTATCAGAGGGCAATAGGAAGCGAGTGAAGTATTGAGGGGTGTCAAGAGCCATGCCACGTTAATTAAGCATGAGGCGCGGAAAGACAGAGCAAGGGTCTTAGGAGTCCAGTACTGCCGAACATCAAAATCGACAGTGTTGACAACAAGAGCACCAAAATTAGAGCCTCCGATAGAAAATTTCCATATTTAGTAGTGGGGCACGTGATTCGTTGAATAAATCTACCAGGGTAGCATCCCAACGCTTCTTCTTTCACATGCCATACGTGCCTTCCGTGAGACCTCAAGTGTCTCAACACACTATAATCCCACCAAAGGCTGACGTACCTGCTCGAACTTTGTGATGGAGGACATATATTTTATGGCCATTACTCCTATAACATTTCGACTCGATAAACCTCAGCCGGAAACCTCATGGCGAAGACGAAATCACGATACTAACCACTTGATCCCGAGACCTTGACAAGAAGCGTTCTCGCAAGATCCTACAACCCACTGCACCAGCAGTCATGATAAACGACTCCCGCCTCGAATATATCTTCATCCGCACCTGTATCATCTTCCTGCACTATCTCACACCAGTCAGCATCATCTATACAGTATTCCTCATCGCCAGCTACCTCTTTGGAATACCCCGCCCTCACATCCCACTTGCGATCAACGTTATCGCTGTCGCCGAGTCGCTATTCTACCTCGTCGTCTTCCTCCCATACAGCGCGTATCTCCAGCGTGCAGCCGTTCACCCGCTCGTCCCCTCTCGAGAAGAACGAAAGGCGCTGTTCGAAAAGTGTTACAAGTTCATTCCAGATCCAGATACCTACCTTGATCGGTGGTTCCTGGGTGCCCCGCAGGAGGAGATAAAGCATGATAATGTGAAAGAGTTCATACAATGGGCGTTCTTCAACCGCGGTGGAGAGGCTGGAGATGATGAAGAGGAGTTAGACGAGTATGTGGCTGCATACGAGACCTTGGTGGGGAGGAAGTTCGAGCCAGGGAGGGGCAAGGCCGAGAGTCTTCGCTTGACACTCGATCCAATAGACATGCTACATCGTAGTTTGGCTTGGTATATGGTATGTATAAGGTTCTTGGCTATTTTTTCCATGGCCACGAAGCTAATTTATCCCAGTGCGTGGGCTTTGTCGACTTTCTCACCTACATCAACCTCCTCCGCGCCGGGTTCCATTTCCACCGCACCTCGCTCTCCCGATTCTTCACACTGTTCCCATTCCGCCCACAAGCCGTTCTGACCACCAAGCGGTCACCTGCGAAATACACAACCTACTGGCACCGTCCCCACACGTCGACCACGCACCTCCCAGTTTTCTTCATTCACGGTATCGGTATCGGACTCTACCCCTACGTCCCCTTCCTCTCCGACATCAACTCGGCCAAGGACCTTCCCGCCGGAGATGGTTCAGGCGGCCAAATTGGCATCATTGCCCTCGAAATACACCCCGTCTCCTTCCGTTTGACCCACGCCCCCCTATCCCCTTCCGTGCTATGCGCTGAGATCGCCTCGATCCTCAACCAGCACGGCTACTCCCAAGTCGTGCTTGCCACGCACAGCTACGGCTCTGTTATTGCGACGCATCTCCTCGCGCACGCCGAAACGGCGCCGATGATCGCGGATATGGTTCTCATCGACCCTGTGACGATCTTATTGCACCTGCCGGACGTGGCATACAATTTCACACGGCGTCAGCCGCAGTCGGCGAGCCAGCACCAGCTATGGTACTTTGCGAGCATGGATATGGGCGTTGCGCATAGTTTGGCTAGGCACTTTTTCTGGTCGGAGAATGTGCTGTGGAAGGAGGCTTTGGAGGGCCGCGATGTTACAGTCAGTTTGGCAGGGAGAGACCTGATTGTTAATACCGAGGCTGTGGGCCGATATTTGGCAGAGGGAAGTGATTACGTGGATGACGAGAGAGATGTGGAGATTATGCCGGATGTGAGCGAGGAGGGAGGCTTGCTGGTACAAGAAGGGTGGAAACATAGGCCTTGGCGAGGGAAGGGGATTGATATCCTCTGGTTCGACGATCTAGATCACGCGCAGGTGTTTGATACACCTGCGACGAGACGACCAGTTTTGGAGGCTATCCGGACATATTCCGCGGATGGCGGTAATTCTCCTGGAACAGCCACAGTTGTAGAAGATAGTCAGTAGACTTTGATCGTACAGCCTGTATGAACATCACTAGATACCTGTAGACTCGCAGGCAAAAATCCCAACTTCAATGTCAAATATAATTCGTATTATAAATTTGTGAAGGAAGCCCAGTTAATACGAATAAGTCTTTCCTCCCCATCCTTGGTAGCCATGTTGTTTATGTTTCGAAATAGCGTAATATCCTACTTTGTCTTCGGCTGTAGTATCGTCTTCAGACAGAGCTGTATCGTCTCTGTCGCTTGGGTCACTCGAATCATCAGCTAGGAAGCTATCCTGAATCCTTCTGAAATCTTCTTTGAACGTGCTGATCGAGTCTTTATGAACACGACCAATGAAGTGCACCTTCACATTGTGCTCCACTGTATAGACTTTTGCATAATTAAGCCTCGACTCCGGAACTAATTTGTCCCCTGCAGAGACCATTTCAATTTGTATTGGTG
This sequence comes from Pseudogymnoascus sp. 04NY16, assembly GCA_001630575.1. Lineage (NCBI taxonomy): Eukaryota > Fungi > Ascomycota > Leotiomycetes > Thelebolales > Thelebolaceae > Pseudogymnoascus > Pseudogymnoascus sp. 04NY16. The sequence continues at coordinate 58,254 of LNAU01000208.1, read as the reverse complement.
CATTCAGTAACTCTGGCTCCCCACTAAGCTTGCTCGGTGGGCGTTTCGAGGAATATATTACAGCATGATGCGCTGCCTTTACACCAGGCTTCGCCACGCCCTGGTTTGAATAGGTGAGAATTGGTCTAGTTGGGTGTGAGAATCCTATACTGTAAGTGTATATTGTTAAGAGACTTACAAGCAAGTGCTGTGGCCTTCATACGATTTAACTATAATGAACCGGCGGATTGACGTGTAAGCTATCTCGCCGTATTTTGAGTGACTACTCACATCGGAGGAGCTTCTAGTTTCCGATTGATGAGGTTTCACTTCTCCTTGAGGCTCAGTCCAAAGGACCTTAAAGACCTACAGCCAATCTATTAGCATCTGATGTGTTTGGAAGGGGGAATCTAGTTACACTACCACGTTTGAAGTCCTTAGAACGGTGTGTTTTGTATGCTATTCATGTCAGCTGCTCTGTAGCTTATTCTTGAATTTAATATTTGGTTCTCATACATTTCTCCAAGGAAGACTTAAACTCTTCATTGTCCACGGCGGTTATATTGGTGTATTGAGGCGATAGCTTTGCGTTGGTGCCTCGGGTTAACGCGGTACTGTTCTCTTGGGGTGTTTCTTCTTCTCCCTTCAACTTAGGTCTGTATGAAACGGTATCGGCACTATGGCGACCTTTTGTGTTATATCCCCAAGTATCCCAAGTAGTTAGGCTGGTCATTTTCGGGCGGTAATTCATGTTAGGGTTGTTTGTAATGGAGCTGGTTTCTTCATCTCCCCTCAACTCAGGCCTATATAAAGCGGCATTGTCACTATGGCGACCTTCTGTATTATATCCCAAAGTATTCCAAGCAGTTGGGCCGGTCGTTTTCGAGTCGTGATCCATGGTAGAGTTGTTTGTAATAGAATAGCTAGTTTCCTCAGGGCCACTAGTTTCATTGGTAGATGATGTCCCAGAAAATAATGCAGGCATTTGAGAACTATATGCCTCGACCTTGGTGCTATCCAGCGTAGTAGTAATAGTGTCGGAAGGAGTGCTGGTAGCTGCAAACATTGCCTCCAGTCTCTTAATGGACTTCCTATCAACCCGGCCAATTTTGTAAACCTGATATTGGTGGCTGAGTACAAGCCATTCAGAGCAATCGAAGTAATATAGAGGCGAAACCTCGTCAGGGGAACACTCTAATACAAGTTGATATTGGTTGTCGCTAGGGCTCCTACTTAGAGTATCAGGAAGACAAAGCGTGGCGATGTTTGGCAAATTGTAGTTGACGTCGTTTTGTCCTAAGAATTGTAGCTCACAGCAAGTTGATGAACTATATCCTTCCCGGACTACAACATAAACCAACCCCTCGTCGACTTCGAAGACTCTTCCTACTTTGAAGAACTTGTGTGGTGTTTGCAGTTTGACATATGCCTTCGTGGAAGAGCCCGCCATTCTTTCGCTTGGTGCCATCGACGCTGATTGAGGCAGATCACGGAAGTTATAAGAGCGCCCTTAAAGCATCGAAGATAGAATTAGCATTCAATATGCGCGGGCATGATCGATATAAACAAAGATAAACGATGTAGGGCGATGGATGCCAAGTAGTCTGTTAACAAATCTACAAGTTGAAGTTCTCACAGATCGTCAGGTGACACGAGTGTCAGTCATACCACGGCCAGCAATTTTAACGATCCAACCAGAAGCGGTGGGGAACGTGTCTCGATTCTATCATGATATACACGCACCTATCTGCAGGCACTGCATTAGTGGATGCTGACAGCAGATAGGGATCATTGTGATTAGTCGTTTGTGACTTCGCCTCATATATTTCACCGTGCCGGTGGTGTACGCGTGGCAAGGCTACAATATCACAGTAGACTCTATGGACTCGGGTACGAGACTCTGCCCGATATTTTATAATACTCGGCCAATTGCTCTCTTTATATCGGTGTTTCACTTCAATATCTAGAGCTTAGCGGCGTTATGCGCCTCATACAACTATGCCACCATATTCCTTTCGTGTCACCATCCCCCCCTTTCACCGGTCGGGCTATTCACAATAATAGGCCGCTCCGTTGCCAACGAGGCTCCATATCCAATTTTGTCTTAATATAAGAACTAGAATATTTGTACATACGCTCACTTTTCATACCACCGAAGAAACAGCTTTCTACTCTTTTAAATTCATGTACTATCCTGTGGTGACTACAACTCTACGAGGATGGCAAACAATATGCCAAAACAGATAAAGGCGCGAGTAGTAAAGTGTGTAAGGAGACGTTACGCCCGAGGACAAGTATGCCGCATTCACTACTATACACTACATATAAAGCTAACTATGTTGAAAAGTACACGGATATGGGAGAAGATAGGTGCTGCTCCGACTGTAGCCGTGGAGCTTTGGAGGATCAAAGTTTAGTACTAAATATTGCTCCTATGTTATCTAGTGGAGGTACGTCAGCGTTACTTTCATTTGTGCACTGAGATACGTTACGTTTAGAAACTAAGGTCTACCTATAGAATGCAAATCGATAATCTTTGGTCCTGATTCCTCGCCAGGGTCGCCCTCACGAGCGAGCCAGATCTACGGCATAGTTAGATTTAAGGCGACAATACCAGCAAGTACTGGCGACAATCCGCTGCCCGTCACCTGCGATATTCCCGTCAATGGCCTCTTCAACGAGCAGAACAGCCCACTTGTGCAAAACCTCATCAAAATAGTCGACACACACTTTGTTCCCAAGATTGTTGGGAAAACGCAACAAGACTGCCGATTGATAGCGAATGCTTGCCGCGGATTCGGTCTTTGCAAGCTTCTCATAATGGCTCAAGGCGCACAGTTTGCGTGTGGCGATTTTCGGTCGGATTTCATCTGGGTTGTAGTTCAGCAAATCGATAAGCTGCTACAAATGTCTCTCCTCAAAGTGCGGTCCGGATCACTCATAATCGACGAAGAATCAAGCTCACAGCTTATTATATGGTACTACGCTATGAGCAAGCTGAAAAGGTCCATGAAATGTGCCAAACATGGCCAATCTGCCAACTTGTTTGTAAGTAGGCATAATATAATCTCTTGTAGTAATCTATAACTCATATTTTGATAGGGGAGCCGTGAACTTTTTGAGCATGTCTGGTGCTGGGTTGGCCATACCTGGGAAGAACTCAGTAACCGTTGGAAGACAGCCTGCCGACAACAAGACAACTTCTACAAAGGATTCAAAACTGCACACGAAGAAATAGCGAAAATGGTGCATAACTTCACGATATATTTTGAAATGTCGCTGTGGGAGTTGCCCGCTGAACCGAGCCGGCTGGGCGACTACAATGGGTTTCACCAGTATGAGCCACCGACAGACTGGGCCGGCATTCAACAAGCCATATCATCTCCTAGAGAACCCTACGGCAATGCACTGATTACCTGTCCCGATTTTCAAAAGCTCGGGCATCACATGGCCAGCTCTGATACATATGGTACGAGCTTTAATCCACTCTGGCTGGATGGTAACTATCAGCTGCCGTTTAACGGCGCAGCAAACCGATATAGCGATAGCAATCAAGGCTACGTATATCCAACCACGAGTTATCACCTCGATGAGCACCCTAGCAACTCCGAAAACTTTGGAGCGGGGAATAACAATCAAGGCTACTTATATCCCACTACGAGCTATCACCTCGACCAAAACCTCAGCAATTTCGAAAACTTTTGGGCAGGGTACGACACCTGGCCATTAAAAAATCAAATCCCCTTTTCGGCAAAGGGGGAAGAAATAGGCACCTCTTTAACAAATTTAATTCCCAAGGAAAGCCATTTCTCTCACGAATGCACCCCATTCTTTCAACAGCCATTTATTCAGATGCCTCCGCAATCTGAGTATTCATCACAAATGTTATTAGCTGGTAACATAAAATATACGTTGTCTAGCGGAGATGCACATACCACACCTAGGTATGCTAGAGATGAGGGCCCTGCCTTTCTCTCTACGATGCATCAACAGGACTGGCCGCTGTATTATAATACAGGCCCGACCCACCCGCACCATCCTTCAGCGATGTGAATTTGCATTCTAAGTGTTCTCCTGTATCTGGAGTCACTCCACAGAGTGCTATATCCACATTCCCCTTACTTTTTTTCCGACCACCTACCTTCTGTCCTCACCACAGACTCTTTTCGCCCTCTCCATCGCTAAGGAGTATTTTGATATTTTGAGTTGGTCTCCTGCATCTGGAGCTAATCTTCCGAATACCACAACTACATCCTGGGGCCATTCACTTGTGCCACTACGGACCTTTCTGACGACCTCTGATTTTCCTTTACGAGTGTTCTTCTGTATCTGGAGTCACTCTTCCGGGAATTAAACCCACATTCGTTCTGTGTTGGTTTCAAGCTAGAGATTTAGTTTCGAAGTGTTCTTAGTTGACGACGAACTTGCGTTTGATGTATCTCATAGGTTCTTGTCAGGCGTCATTTACTGCTTATTTCATCTTTCTTAGTTATTAAAGATACGTTTGGTATATCTCTTAGGCTCTTGTCATCGGTCTTCTGCTACTTGTAGCTCTGGTTATTGAAATTTACACTTGGCATACCCTAATATTTATCATATTTGTAATCGTGACGGCTTTCCGTGATGTCCATGGGATTGCCTGTCTCAATATGTATGGAAGTAAACTCGCCATTTCCGTGATATCTATGGATTGCCTGTCTCAATATATGCAGAAGGAAGCACGTAATCACCTCACACCGAACGCAGTTTCATTCATTTTCTACACATCGGACCAAAACACAGACGATAGCTTCAATCTCGTACATAATCTTACAATCTAGACCTAACTACCAGCAACACGCCACCCATTCAATGCGGTGCTATATACAAAATCTATACCGCCATCCCCTTTTATCATGCGCCGCCATGCGTACAGTGGTGATGTGATGATATGTTGTACAGTACATCAAAATACAGTGTCGTCCGAGGAACGACATACTCGAGATAAACGACAGCGCGCCGCTCTCAATACAAAGAAACTCCACCAGGGCGGAGCCTCAAATCTACTTGCGCTTCTCCGCCAGCATCTTTTCGTGCTTGGCGATGAGCTCCTTCCTACAAAAGCAATCAGCACACATCCACATCAAAATACCACACGGAGGGCAAACTTACTGGATCTGCATCGGCGCAGGCGCATAATGCGAGAACTCCATCCCGAACTCCCCCTTACCCTGCGTCGCCGCGCGCAGCTGGCTCGAAAAGCCAAACATAGCATTCAAACTGCAGTCAGCCGTGAGCGTGAAGTCCTCCGGCCCAATCTCGGTATCGAGAATAACAGCATTGCGCTTATTCAGCAGCCCGACGATGTTACCCTGGAACTCATTCGGAGAGGTGATGGTGGTCTTCATGAGAGGCTCGAGTACGACGGGGCCGGCTTGGAGGAAGGCCTTGCGGAAGGCCTGCTGCGTCGCGACCTTGAACGCCATTTCACTGGAATCAGTCATGTGCGTGGCACCGTCGTTGATGACCATACTGGTACCCAAGACCTTCTGCTGAAGCATAGGTCCCTTCTCGCACGCGGCCTGGAAACCCTTGTCGCAAGCGAACAGGAACTTCTCGTCAATAGAACCACCAGTGACCTGCTGCTCGAACTTGTTCGAGGTCAGGCTGCCGGTTGGCTCGATGTAGCCGACGACACGAGCGTAATCTCCAGCACCACCAGTCTGCTTCTTGTGGGTGTGGTCAAACTCGACGTGCTTGGTGACGGTCTCGCGGTAAGCGACGCGAGGCTGGCCTGTTACGCAGTCGACGCGGTACTCGCGGCGCATGCGCTCAACGTAGACCTCGAGATGCAGCTCGCCCATACCGGAGATGATGTTCTCGTGGGAATCACTGTCGACGTGAACGCGGAAGGTGGGGTCCTCGCGCTGGAAGCGGTTCATGGCCTTGGAGAAGTTGTTGGTGTCCGTCTTGTTCTTGGGGGTGATGGAGAGCGAGATGACAGGCTCGGGCACGAACATAGACGACATCGAGTAGGGGAGGGTTCCGTCGGTGAAGGTGTCGCCGGACGCGCAGTCGACGCCGAACACGGCGCAGATCTCGCCAGCGCCGACTTCGGGAACTTCTTCCATCTCGTTGGAGTGCATACGCACGATACGTGGGATCTTGACCTTCTTGTCGGTGCGCGCATTGAATACGTTCATCGCCTTCTTGAGAGTGCCCTGGTAGACACGGATATACGTGAGCTGACCAAAGTTGGACTCTTCAAGCTTGAACGCCAACCCGACGAAGGGTAGGGTATTGTATGGAACAAGCGCGACTGGAGCCTCGGCCTTGCGCTGGTCAAGAGCCAGGTTAGGCACCTCAGATGGGTCTGGAAGGTAGTCACAGACAGCATCGAGAACCGGCTGCAAGCCCTTGTTTGCGAGCGCACTACCCATCATGACAGGCGTGAACTTCAGCGCAATAGTAGTCCTACGGATAGCCGCCTTGAGCTGAGCAGTCGTAGGTTCCTTCTCATCCAAGAAGAGCTCCGCAATCTCATCATCCACATCTGCCACAGCCTCAATGAGCATTCTCTTGCGCTCCTGTGCAATCGGCAGCACATCCGGTGGAATCTCATCAGTCTCCCTAAGCGTAGTACCCTGCTCGCCTTCAAAGTAGATAGCCTTCATGCGGAGCAGATCGACAACACCCTTGAAGCTGTCCTCCCCGCCAATGGGCACCTGGATCGCCGCAGCGTTCAGCTTCAGCTTGTGGTTGATCTGGTCCACGGCCTTGAACGGATTCGCTCCCATTCTGTCCATCTTGTTCACAAACGAGATACGCGGCACATTGTACCTCTTCATCTGCCTATCCACCGTGATCGTCTGGCTCTGCACGCCACTGACTGCGCACAGCACCATCACGGCACCATCGAGCACACGCAGCGCTCTCTCCACCTCAATCGTGAAATCGATATGACCGGGTGTATCGATCAAGTTGAAATGGAACATCTCCTCCACGCCATCCACATTCTTCTTCTTCCAGTCACAGAACGTCGCCGCGGACTGGATGGTGATTCCCTTCTCGCGCTCGAGGTCCATGCTGTCCATCTTCGCGCCGACGGCATCCTTTCCGCGAACCTCGTGGATGGCGTTGATGCGACCGGTGTAGAAGAGCACGCGCTCCGTGCACGTCGTCTTGCCGGAGTCGATGTGTGCTGCGATACCGATGTTGCGGAGTTTCGAGAGTCGTCCCTTCTCCGAGGGCGACATGTCGATCTGGATCTGTTCGAGGCTGGGGCCCAGCACGACTACTTCGGGCTTGGCTCTGTAGTAAAGATTGCGGTCAGCGCAACTCATTCAATGGTGACATCCCTCCAAAGCTAATGCGACGCCCCCCCTTCCCTAGACATCCCTTGAAGTTCCCCCTGCACTGGAAGTGAGAAACAACCCCCAGAAAAACTTACGCAGCCTCCTCATTTCTCAATCCCCTCGAGCCCGAAAATGCCCTCCTCTGCATCTCCACAGCTCCAGCCCTCAATCCACCCACCCTAACCGTCGCGCTCTCCCTCGCAAACAGACACCGGAACCTGCCCGCCGTCGGCGCGCTCTGTACCATCCTCTGTCGCGCCGCTGCGCCAGCCGCCGCCGCTGTCCCTGCTGCTCGTGCTGCCCTCATCGCGTCGAATATATGTGGCGGGAAAGGAGGGGATTGGAAAGGGGGGAAAAGGCGATACGAGTCCCGTCGACGATGGCCGCGCCCTGAACTTTTTTTGATGGAGAGGCGGGAGATGCCGGTTAGTGCCAGGGGCATGCGGCCGCGTCACGTGATAATATAAGATATTTTCCGCCCAAGTTATTTTGATCAACTACTTAGGTTAAAGTAGGGATAGCTATACTCTTATTATTGGTACTTGTCATGGGTTTGTCCTGAGACCTTGGAGATGCTTGAAGTAAGACATGATGGATTTTATGTATATCTTAAACGCACACAATTTACACCCCGAACCCCCCACTCATCCCCATCTCTGTTCAACGCCAATGCAGCAGTGCCCATCATCTATGGACAGAAGTCCCAGAACGCCATAATGCTTTCCGTACCCAACACACCCATATCCCAAAAATGCGTCCCCATCATTGTATAGTTTAAGTCGTTATCCACATCCCAACCCACAGCGGGGTCCATTCTTCACGCCAAGGTGATCATACCCCCGCCAACCATCATGATGCCCATCCACACGCCCAGGAATGAAAACATGCCCCACCTCGACGGCTCCAGCCGCCCACCAGCACTTTCCTTTTCCACACCATTAGTAGCAAACCCACTCGCAGCAGTGAGTCCCCCTGTAGGCGTCGCAGTGCCCTGGACGATGCCACCTCCCACCGCCGTCTGAGTTGCCTCTCCTCCCCTTGGAATCCCCGTATTCGTCTGCGACACGCCGATCTGGTCCTGCCCTGATGCCGTGGTCGCCTGCGGGATCGCTGCGCCCATGCTTGCAAACTCAACGACATTGCTGCCAGTGGCATTGAAGTCTGTCTGCGCGAGGCCGACTTGGTTGTTCGCTAAGTCGTATACAACGTACGCGGAGCGCAGGAAGGTGTCGCCGAAGAGGATTGGCAGGTCGCCGGCAGCTTGGATACCGAGCTGGCAGGCGTCGGCGCCGTTCTCAAATTTCGGGGTCCCGCCGCTGGTGAGGGTGAGGGGAAGGACAAGCTCGGAGACGGGGACGTTGATGGTGGGGCCACTGGCGCCGCCGAAGCCGAATTTGAGGAATCCGGAGTTGGAGGCGAGAGCGCAGGGGACTACGACGGCTCCGAGGGCCGTGTCATCGATGGCACCGAGCTCTTGGAAGACGAGGGCGGCGATGTCGTCTGGGAGGAGAGTGAGGGTTGTCCCGCTGTCGAGGATGGCGGGTTGAGCGTATGTACTGGAGGTAAGCAGATCAGTGCCGCTCGAGGAGGTTGCGTGTAGCGAGGTGAATGCGACGGTGAAGGAGGTGACGTTTCCGGATTTGGAGCTGGGATAGACCTTGATGGACTGCAACTGGCCCGTGTATTTTGCGGTGTCGATTCCACCGAAGAGGATCGAGCCGGAAGAGGAATCGATGTCGTCGAGCCAGAGACTGTATGCTGGTGAGTTAATGAGGCCTGCGTTCACCAAGGCTAGCGGAAGGTTGGCATATGATGTGCCAGTGCCAGTGAAGACATTGGCGACAGAATTCGCATAACCGATTCCCCTGCTACTGTTAGATACTTCCGGTTCGAGCGCCGTGGATGTATGGAACTTACAAGATCCCGATTGAAATTGTGGTGTCCTCTCCAAGGCCCATCTCAAAGTTTTGAATTGTCTTCCCCCCAATGCCGAATGTGTCGGTGAAGTAGCTTCCTACAGATCCAGTCCCGTCGACATACGAAATATTAAACTCGTCTTGTCCAACAACCTGGAATGTCGACGATGCAGTCGAATCAACTGTTTGCCACAACCATTAGCAAGTGCCGCATACAAAGCTTGTTTCTGTATCAGGGTCGACTTACACGATCCTCCTTCGCATCCTGACCTCGACCTGCACAGCCGTGCAGTTGAACTGGGCAGCCAGACATCGCTGCTCCCTGTGTCTATTTGTAACGACAGATCTTGTGCAGGTGTCCCGGCGGTGACGTTCGCATAGTAGAGACCAAACTGCTGTGCATTCCCTAATGACTCGGTGACTGTCCCACGCCTCCGGAGCTGTGCGGCTTGGAGCTGATCTGCTTGGACACGGTGGTTTTTTACGATGGATACATGGACCGCCGCTGTTGCGCTCGAGATAAGGTATCCCGTGGCTGCGAGGCCAGAGAGAAGTGCTGTCTTCATTGTCAATTCTCACACAGAGTTCAATCTTTTGGTATTGTGATAATATAATGGACAAGGGATGCGTAGATCCGGGGTTGCCAAGTCAAGTGCGACTTGCTGGGGATGTTTGCCGGAATAAAAGCAATGACGACACTTCAGTGTTCGGATGAATGCCAAGCAGTCAATGAGTTCGCACACGTAGAGTGATTGGGAGAAAACAAATTTGCCAAGATCTCAAGGCGGGAGGAGCAATAAACAGTAATATAAAAAGATAATGGGGCGTAAAAAAATCTATGAAAATGAAGGGGCTCTTCGTGATTACGGAGTGCGCAGCAACGCCTTGTGTCGGGAGTCAGTTTCACGGAGCCCGTCGGCTCAGCCTTGCATGCTGTCTTGCTGTGGCTGCTGCGCTTACGTAGACCCTTGTCGCGAATCACAGGAGCTTGTTTGTCGCTATTTTTGTTTGCCGACAGCGGCTGCGGCTTTTCTGAATGGCCATCAAACGTCGCAAAGTGGGGGTTTTGCGGGTTTCTAGGGGTTTCTGTTTTACAACACAACACAACACGACATGCCTGCTGTGCTGGGGAAAGAAGGGTCAAATGGGGCCCTAAACCAACAATCTACGCGCCCGTCCTCAACCTCCACCCCCACTGTGTGAGACAAGCAACTCAACGATGTATACAAACAGCAAGAAAACCAGCCAGACAGGTAGCTTACGCGCCTGCACACGGCATTCTTGTCCCGGTGTGCAGGCGCGTAAGCTGCTGGCTGCATCATACGGAATGCTTCAATCCCGAGCTGGTTTGGACTCATCCGCCTCTCCGAAGACCACAAACCCAGTTTGATGGTACGGTGTGTATTTGCCGCTTGTTACTTGGTCTTTCATGTCTCATGATCTAGCTGTCAGAAGTGATGGCGCAAGCTGCGTCGTCAGTCTCTCAAACTGGTTCTGGTATGGCGCCGGCGACTATTTAATAATGTGCCAAAAAGTCCACTATGTCATAACCTCGTTTTTGTGGTTGAGCCCGTCAGTCGGATTATTGATATCCCTGACGCCGTTGTCAGCACTGTTCTCAATCACGTGGACCCCTATAGATCTATATACAGACATTTCCACCCTTTACACCTCATATATACAGATGAAAATCCACCTATCACTCCTTTCTTTCGTCTACTGTTTCTGGGGATATTTGCACGTCATGATATATATATCCAATATGCCACTTCCTCTCGGTCGGGACCTATACTCAATTTTATACATGCCACTGAACCTCACGTAAGTCGGGGATGGTTCAGTTTCTCGACGTATTCTGCTGTCGGTCACGGAGTCGATTCGGACGGAATGGTTCAGCATATTCTGGAGTTGTTCACTCGGTTGATTCATTTTCTTTTTAATCTGTTGCTGTTCATGATTGTTCATGATCATCTATTGTTGCTCACAATGATTCATTTTCATTCCGATTCCTTGCTGTTGTTCGGTGTTGATTCGTTTCCTCTGGTCTTTTTTGGCTTATATATACGACCTTTAAACTACTGTTCGTTGTTGTCCTATCAAAACGATCAAACCAGCTGTCTCTAGCCATCCAGCTCCTTCACAGCTTCAGACAAGCTCATCTCTATTGGGACTACTTCGTGTCCAGCGCGACTTCTGGGTTTCCCCTCGTTTACACCCAGCTTTTTGGATTTCCTGCTTAACACGCAGCTTCTTGGATTTCCCTCCTTTGCTGCAAAGTCTTGGAGAATGATGGTCCATTGGAAACCATTTTTGGCCACGGCCATTGCATTTTGCGTCGTCTCGCTGGCTTCATTTGCGGCTGGGTTCGACATTTCGTCGGACAAGAAATGTCTCTGGCACGCATGTTCGCCCTTTCTCCCCTCTCTGGGCGTCTGGCAATCAGTTGGCCTTTTGGCAGCCTTGGTCACACTGTCTTCTCCCTGGACTGCTGTCTACAAATCTCTCGTGGGATCAATCCACAGCAATGGCAAAGTCGTGGGTTTTTTGGATATTTTTGGGCGCATTGTCGCTGTTACGCTCTGTAACATATTCCTTACATTGTTGCAGTTTATCTGGTGGCGTCCAGTCGCGTCCGCCATCTGCATTAGCCTCGGGGTTGTCTTTAACGGTGATATTCAACATGGTTGGAACTTCTTTTTCAATCTATCAAGATGGCAAAGGAATTTTGTTTTCCTTTTTGTTCTCAAATTTCTTAAAGTCATTGTTCCTTTAATTTCATATTTGTCATATAGGCCGCAGCTTCCGTCAGCGAAGAATGCCGCCTATGACGCGAAAGATGTCACGGTGATCATCCCCAGCATTGACAATTTTGGGGATGCGTTCACACGCTGTGTTCGGTCGGTCCTTGAATACAACCCAGCTCAGGTCTTCATCGCCACAGTCGAGCCAAAGAAGAAGTCTGCAGAGAGGGCCTGCCGCGACATATCCAAGAATCTGAAAGTCATCACGGTCAAGGAAGCAAACAAGCGTGCCCAGTTCTTGGAAGCTGTCTCTTTTGCTACTACACGGATTATTATCTCAGCCGATGACCAGGTGTACTGGGGAAAGAACTTTTTGAGATATGCCCTCCTACCTTTCAACGATGGGCATGTTGGTTTGGTAGGAACAGTCAAGCGCGTGGATCGGGAGAATCTGCCGCTATTCTCTTTCGCGGACATCCTCAACTACATCGCGGTAATGTACCTTGAGAGATCCAACTTCGACCTCTAACTGTTCTCATGCGCACAGACATGGTAAAGAACTCCAATTTCGCCCACGCATATCTAAACGAAACCTGGCTGTTCGGAACCTGCGGACCTCTTCTTGTCGACGATGACAAATTCGTCACCCGATGGTGTTGGAGCCAGGGATGGAAGACGGTTTTCTATATCCATGAGGAAGCTCTCATGCGGACAAGCATTTCCGTCACTCGGTGGTCGCAGCTTAGTCCCAAGATGCATCGGTGGGCACGCACCAGTTGGCGCAGCAAGCCGACGGAGATGTTCGTGGAAAGACATGTATGGAAGCAGCAGCCATGGTCAGTGTATGCTACATACTTCGCCACTACCATCAACATCGCATTGATCTACGACTCGCTTCTCTGGTGGACCCTCTCACGCTGTGGTTGGGCAACTAGGTCGATCTATGCTTGCTTCAGTCTTCTCCTGCTGGTAAGTAAGTTGATCAAGCCGCTCCCTCACCTACTGCGCTGCAAGAGAGATATCCTGTATATCCCGATCGGGATACTCTTTGGTTATTACCATGGCATTATTAGGTTGTGGACGCTCGCCACGGTATGTGACATTGCGTGGGGCAGTCGGGATCTGAAGGCTGCGGGGCAGCCATCCCCTATTACTAAGTCCCAGGGCGCTCAAGACCAAGCGCCCGTTGCGCTATGTCCACGTCTGGATTTGGATGTAGCTCGGAGGTAAGACCTCAGTGAAATTGGTTCGGTCATGTCTACGATATCGCCGCTTCAGCTCTCAGATGTGCTTGCAAAGTATCAGATGGGGACTTGCAGCCATGAGATGCTACAAGCCACTGCGAATGCCGCTAGATCGCAGGAGCGTCACTATGGCATATCGGGACTGTCTCTCGAAGGGACACATAGACGGACACGAAGGTTTTCAATCGCTGTTTGATCGAGCTGTCGAGGACGCAGGTACAGGTATGGGTCAAAGATTACTGATGCGAGGTTGAAGTGAGGTGTCGGAGTCAAGCATGGAGTTCCGAGACTCTACACTAGAAAACAATAGAGCAATAGAGCAATAGACTGTCGTTTGGATCTGGATCTGAGGTCATTTTAGAGATTGGCTTCTGGTAATTGTACGATAGGCGCATCGCGAAGAATATTAGATTATTATGCAAGCAATGAAATTCTCAATCCAAAGTCATATGCTATATGTCTTTAGTGAAGTGACCCATCGTACCTTCCCGTTCAAAAGACGTGCCTTCCCTCTTCTAATTTCCATGGCATGTTAGTGCCTCATATTACAGCTTCGCGCTTTCCGTTGAAACCTCGTGCCTTCCTTCGACTCGTTCCTCTCATAACCTTGAGGAAGCACACTGATGTGGACTTGAATCGCAGCCTAGCTCCAAAAATAATGACAGGTCAAGATGAGGCACAAGAAGACAATATAGACAGAATATAGTACGATTATAAAAGAACCGAATCTATAACTGCACATTATTTCGACGACCGAATCCCATCACTTTCTGGTGTCCCTATCCCACAACGACTCGTTTCCATGCATTGATACGCCCCTTCTTCCATTTAAAACCCGACCCTTCACATACAAGGCAGCACTCGTACAGTGCCCCCTTTAAATTATAACCGTTCCATCAATTTATTTCCCGGCAGCCTTGAGTGGCTGGTGAACCTCAGTCGATGAGAAAGGAACGACCTCTCCATTGGCGTTGCTCATTGCTGCGGTCTCGCTGAGGACTGCGGGAAGCGGTGCCCGAACAACGACCTCTGCAAAATAGTTGTTAGCTGTATTCAGTAGCATATATGCGGAGAGGCATATTTACCTCCGCTAGATTGAACAGCGGGTGCTGCAATGGCAACAGCGAGGAACGAGGCAAAGGCGAGAATCTTGAACTGCATTATGGCGGTGATATTGGTGTATCTAAGAATAATTTTTTGATGGTTTCTAGAAAGACTGGCTGTCGACCGGCGACGATATTAAAATTTGCAAGGTAGAAAAGAATAAGTTAGGAGATAGTTTGGATGATGAGGATTGGCGTGAAGGAGAGAAGAGGAAACAGACGAGGGGAGAGTGCGGGTTATGTAGGCATTTTTCTGTGCAAAGACAACTCCTGAGACAAGTTTTGCAACAAAGCCAAGACAAATGGGACGGGAACTACTCTACCCAGAGATCATCGCCATTGGGACAAATGGGAAAATTGGACGGGTGGTGATGTGATACACGCGTGGTTTGAAGAGCTATGAAATGATGCTTTGCCAAGTCCCAAACCGGGGTTCCACAATGCCGAGGCGCCAGGGGTAACGATGTGTGCTTCAGGAACACCAAACCGTTTCGGCGACGCCCAGGATTATAACATGGGCGCAGCGCGAAGATTACTACAGATGCCGGAATTGAATTCTAGAACTTTCAAGGTCCATTTGCATGTTTATCACAGTAGACCATCGCACCTTCCTTTTAAAATACGTACGTGCCTTCCATAATTTTATTTGTATGTCAGGTTCGCACCTTCTATCTGCAGCTCCTGTGCCTGCCTTATGCTCGCTCTTGCCATCTAGCCATCGTCCCTTCCTTATTCGGAAGTCATATTAACGCTACTGCGAACCCATAATATACATTGTAAGAGCCTTATCACCCACATAGCCATCAGCCAGCACCCACCCCAACTCCCATTATCCCGGGATACACATCTCGATCCAGCTCCCCAGATACTCCACCATCCTCTCCACATCCTGCTCCCTCTTCATGATCCTCCTCCCCGCCTCTGCCTTCCCCGCCTCCTTCAACTCCCGCTTCTCCGTCCGCCACGCCGCATCCCGTAGGCGCACGATATCCTCGAACTCGACCCAGCCGATCCGGCCCCATCCACCACGCGTCCGCGCGTTAGCCTCTGTACTCTCCATCTCGCGCAGCTTGTATAGTGCCATCCAGTCCCACTTCGCAAGGCTGCGGTGGACTTCGGTCGGCACAGTAGCGTCCGCTTTCATCTCGGTGAGAAGCTCTTTTTGTAGGTCGCGGAGTGGGGTTTTCTCGAGTTTGGGAGATGAGGACTCAGTAGAGTTCTTAGCGCGGCTGCGATGCGCTTTGCTGCCTCGTTTGGAGGTGCGCGAGCGTTCGTGGTTTGAGCGGTCGCTGCCTTCACGGCGAAGTGGTTCGGAGGTTTCGGTTGTTGGCAGTGGTATGTCTTGGGGTTCTGGGGGTGGTGGGTTGGAGGCGGGAGGCGATACGGCTGAAGGCCGGAATTGGGGTAGGGTTGGATCACGATATGATTGCAACATATCTGTGAAGTCGTCTTCGTCGGTGGGCAACGGGGGTTCTGTTTGGTCTGGGATGGGGCCGCGGAGGACTTCCAGGAGGTCACGGTGGTGCTCATCGACTGGTGTATCCAAACTCTGACTTTCGGGTGACGAGGCGTCATGTACTGCTATATCTTCATCGGGGATAGCACTAGATTCAGTGACTTCGGTGCCCTGTTCGACTGAATATCCCGATGTAGCGAGGAGTACATCTAGAGGGACCTGGCGCGTCTCCTCTATCTCAATAAATGTGGCATTCGGTTCTTCGTTCCATGATCTGATTTCCCTTTGCATGTGACGTGCAAGCTCAGCCTCGAGGCTCTTCTTATCCGCATCATCAGATTCTTTGTTGTCTTTCTCGGCGTAGCTCATGTCAACCCGCTCAGCCCACCATTCAAAGTATACATTTGTAAATAAATGGCGGTGTAGGGCTCTGGTCTTCTTAGACGAAAGCGAAGCTATAGCAGCATCCTCCGCGTTTTTGAAAAGATTATCAAGAAGCTCATTGAACGCCTGTTGGGCGACTTGGTACAAGACATCTTTTCCTGCGTCCTTCTCTGCTTCGGGTATCTCCATTCCACCCCAACGCTCTGGAACACTGCGCGATGACGTTGATGGATTCGATCTGGTCTCGTAGTCATCCATGTCTTCTGCAAATCTAACCTTCGAAGACGATCTTGAGCGAGGAGATGGGGCTGGTATTTGAGGAGCTTCCTCCGATTTCGTCTCGCCAAGAGGGACGTCTTCTTCGACTTTCCAGTCCGCAGGTGCCTCTACTCCTTCCTCTTCATCAGTATAAAACTGGCGCCTCCTCCACCGTTCATGCATGCGGTTATTAGTAATTGCCTCCTGCTCCAGATGGGCGTTGCGAAGCAGTCGTCTTGAAGCCTCGTCTATAATTTTAGCACGTTGGCTGAGAGGCACCTGATCGAATGGCACATCCATACCGAGGACTTCGGATACATCGCAAGGCTCAACAATTTCTGGGGGCCAGTTCACATCAATTTCGTCTGGTAGCTCCTGATTTCCAGATCGTTCGTTCCGGGGTGGAGTATTTTCCTGCTGACTCCGAGTTGACAAAATATTCTCCAACACCCTACTTTGCAACGTTTCCAGCGTGGCTGGGGGAGATGACACGACTCCCCAGTAGTTACCAGTCCCGTCCGGGGGGAAATCGTTCATGGCTCGACCAAGGGGGTCTCTAAATACGTCTGCTTTGTCGCCGTGGTCATCGCCGCTTGGATTTACAATCCCTTTACCATCGACGATTTCGAGGTCGCCGTCGGGATTGGGTTGTTTCCCTTCCCCGGGAGTACGTGGATTCGAAGCACGTCCAAATCGACCATCGCGGCCGAAAGCACTACTCAGGGGTTGCCTGCTGTGAACGAGTTGATGTGCTTCAACACTATTAACAGCATGCTCATCCATACTATCCAGCATATCTTTCCGCATATTCTTGAACAAAACATAGTACGACCGGAACATCCGTAGAAAATCTTTTCTATCAACGAATCCGTCTCCGTTGATGTCGTACCCATCAAATACCCTTCTGAGCTTATTCTTGCTTTTCCTAAACGCCAGCCCTTGTAGGTATTCCGGAAAACTGATTAAGTCGTCGTTGTTTTGGTCGTAGAATGCGAACATGCGGTCGTGTATGAGATTCGGCGCCGCATAGCGATTTCCGTCGGACGGAACAAGGCAGCGGTCAAATGTTCGTCGGTCCATGGCCAGGAAAAGTGCGTCTGGGTCGTCGCGCCACTCTGTGTTTGCCATGTATGTCCACTGCTCCCAGTACGCCTCGATTTCGGGCCGATCTAGGCCTGTCTCTCTTGTGAGCCTTGTCGTGAGTTCGCGCGTCAACATCTTCACGGCAGTGTCTGGGTCGCCAGGATAGAACGCCGACTGCAATTGCCTCGGCGCATAGTTGGATATAGGAACTCGAATCTTGTAGAAAACGTGCGTCCTGTAGTGGTGGCCTTGGGATTCACAGGATTCGCAGAGGTCGTAGTCCGCACAGTTTGCACAGCGATACCTAATACCGCGGATTGGAACAACTCCGCAAGCATTACATAGCGTTCCACGATGGACGTATGCGTTCCGTTTTGTAGCATCTTCGGATATTCGAAATAGCAGTTGTACCATATGCTGTCCAGCACGCTGTCGGTTCCACGAGGGATCGTCGAATTCGTCAAATGCGGCCTCGTCGACTACCGTTTCGCCATCGGTAAGGGGTCTCAGAACCACTGGCCCGCTTTCACCATCAGTATCTTCGGACTCATCGTGAGATGTGTCTGGGTTGTCCTCAGCTCCATCGCCTGTTCGGGGGGCTGGTCGTCGGTGGCGACGCCGAATTGCGTTGGTGCGGTGAAGTCCAGGTCCAGACGGTGCAATAGGCTCTGCGGTCGTTTCGGTGCCATCGCTGCTACTGTGTAGGTAGTAAATACCATACACACTTGCCAGGACAGTGACCAGGACAACGGCTATCCTGGGTCTCGAGAGCGTAGTCAAGCTTGCGCCTGATGAGGCTGACATTTGGGCCAGAATCAAAGACGCGCTGCTGGTTTCAGAAGTAGTTTGCGTCGATAAACCATGGCAGAATGGTCATCGCTATCGTCGATATGTTATGACTGGCGTAAGTTTTATGCAAATGAAGGTGGTGATAGTAGTGTTTCGTGGAGTATTGTTTGCTTCGTTGAGAGGGAAGGGGCAGGTTGGACTGGAGGAGGTTGGCGAATTTCAGCCTTGTGGTCCGTGCGCTGTCAATTTATTAGTTTGGCGATCTTGAGCTTCTGTGAAGTCAACAATTATTTACAAGTGGAAGGCGCCGTCCATTGATAATGTAACTCCTGTTACAATTTCTACTTTTAAACAAACGGCTAATAGAGAGCCGAAGTTTTACAGATGGCTAATATTACTAGGTTGTGGTGAATTTATTAAATATGAATAAAATTATTTTAATGAAGGATCATTTTCAAAATTCTCGTTTTATAGACAGATAACATCACACACTTACGACCTTAATGCTTCGAAATTTAACAGTCAAGGCTCTACAGGGTGAGCAAAAAAACTCATAGACTCATGAGTTTATACCTAAATCATAAGCCGTGAGTCAATAATTTTGTAGACTCATGAGTCAGCTTGAGTTGCTCACCCTAAGGCTCTAAATCCATGGGCACTATGGTCGTTATCACAAGAGTTATTAAACTGAAATTGTCACATATTAGTCGATTAATTATGGTCAAAATCAAATGTGTCGGGGATAAAATTTTGCAGAGACAACGATGCGGCCAGGTAAATATATATTCAGATAGTATAAGCTAACAAACTATCGGGGTAGCCTCCAAAATACCCATCACAGGAATAGCAAAACTGCCTTCATCTAATCATAAACACTACGAACTCCCGACGCCAATCATTCGTACACTAGCTCAGAATACCCCCAGAAGGCTGCAGGGTGTTACTTTAGACACTCTAGAAACCGAGCAGCGAGTTCCACTTTGCTGCGGTGGAGGCATCCCTTGTGCCAAGCGCGAGAATCTGTGCCTTTGCATCGAGGCAAGCGGCCTTGCCAGAGGCGCCGGCGTTGCAGACGTTGGTAAGTTGATCGCAGATCCTGTTGGTGATGATGTTGGGGTTCAGAGCCTCTTGTTGGCCCAGGGCGACAACGGGGTCAATGGCCTGGAAGGTGAATTCAGTAGCAGGGCGGTTGCCAAGTCCACCGACGAACTTCATGGTAGGAGTGCAGGTTCCGAAGTCGAACCCGCCAGCGGAAGCTTGGGCTCCACCGTTTCCAGTAGCAGCATTTCCATTGTTGTTGGCGTTGTTGTTGGCGTTGTTGTTGGCATTATTGTTTCCGGCGTTCGCGGCAGCAGTATCAGCAGCAGCGGCAGCACCCATGGTAACTGTAACAAATACAGTGGCCGGTGGGCAATCAGCCGCAGCCACAGCCGTCTTAACAGCGGCAGCAGCAGCCGTGGTAACCGCGACATTAGCACCAGTGTTGGTACCGGCATTTGCACCAGCAGCAGCACCTGCCTTGACATCGACGGTAGCTCCAGAAAGGTCAACTGCTTTCAGGCTAGTAAAGCCATTGTTGACCATGACCTGCGCAACACTAAGACCCTTCGCATTGAAAGGGGCCGTCTTCGACTTGGCCGAGTTGGCATTCTCAGTGGCAGAGTTGGTGACGGCAGGGTCAACGAGCGGCACAACACCACGAAGAACCTCAGTGGCGGGGAGGGTTGGGTCGCCGCAGATGCTGGGGATGTCGGTCGCGAAGGGGTTGAAGTTCTGCTCGGCAGCAACGAGGCCGATGGCTGCTGCTACGGCATCAGCACCAGTGCCAAGCTTGGCAATGATTTCGTCGGCAGCTTGGAGCTATTATCTGTTAGTAGCTGACTTTATATTAAAGGGCGTTGCGGGTCGTACCTTGGCGCAAGGGTTGGCGGCGCCGAGAAGGGTGCTGATGGCACCTCCAGCTAAGGTAGCGGCAACACCAGGGCCGCCGCCACTGGTGACAGCTGAAATGGCACTGATAGGTTCTTGCTCCTGGCCAAATCTAGCCTCGGCGTAGGCGATGAGAAGAGAAAGAAGGATAGCCTTGGACTGCATATTTCCTGATTTGATGGGTTTGGTTTTTTTACACTTAAAGATCGTAGAATTGAAGTTAAATGAAGGTGGGCCTGCCGACGCTGATTTAACGAATGAATGTAAATAGAAGCGAAAGTTCACAGAACTGAGAATAGAAACAAAAGACTCGATGGAAAGTTTGAAGAAGTGATGAGGAAAGAAAGAGACATGATTCTGGGTCTCGTCCGACCTTATATGGAGATCCTACCTTGTCGTATTCTTCTAAGATTCGGACAGAATTGGGGATTGCCAGCCCACTTTGCGCCGTCTCATCCCTGCCAAGAGGAGGGCCATGCAGGAGATCGAGACGGAATTAATATCCTCAGACCGGATGATATCCGAACAAGCCTGTGCGGCGGTATAGAGCAGGAAGAGGCGTCTTTTAGCGCCCATAGCTCCCTCTTTGCCATGTCTTGCTACAACAGACCCTTGACTTTGGGGCCAGGGCCAACCGCCAACCATGGGGTATGTGGTGTTTCGGCCATACGTTGGGAGTGGTACGTGGGGGGCGTTGCTGGGGATATCAGACGAGAATGTTCTGAGGTGCCTTGGAAACGTCCACGGCTTGAAGCGTCTCAAGGAGCTACTAGGATTATTGAGGCTCCCCATCTTTGGGCCCCACCATCGTTGCGACCTCCTCATGGTAGTCTGTAATCTCTTCATCTAGGTATGGAAATCGTAATACAGGGGTTGTAAGATTCCTAAAGGTTCTGTGGGATATGAAGTACTTGTTGGTTATCAACTCCGCCCTGGCAGCCAACTGTTCTTGGGGTTCGGTCATTACAATTCAATGCGAATTGAGGTGTTGCCTCGGGGCGAACTGTAAAACCATAGCGGAGCGGCTGCTGTTACTTTAGGGTGATGTTGAGACAGCTTTTGAGACCGACAAGGAGTTTCAGGTGGTCTGAAGCGGCACATGGACCAAGAAGGGTGGCTGACGGGACATCGCGGGGACGTTCGGCCCTGACAACCGACAAATCAGACAGGCGTATGATGCCTGCGACTATCGAACAACGAAAATCAAAATATTCCGTTCATCATTTTGAAGCTTTTTAATTCTCCTGTGCATGATGGATACAGCCGCCTTGACTTTTGAAAGGGAAGATGCCTCACTTCATCCCATCAAACCTTGTCGCGGACAAGTAGGGGGTTGGATTACTCCGGATCGACATTCTATTATGGTTCTCACAATGCCATCCAAATATCTCTGTATCATCCAATATGGCTTATTTTGCGCTCATAAAACACTTTCTGTCCGACGTAAATGGCAGATTCTAGGGTATCCCATGGTCGATGCATTTTATTCCAACCCTTAAAACGGGTACATCAAATCAGTGTCTATCGCCCTCACCACCCACGGTATATCCTCTTGCGACACCTCCCCTACCTTGTTCCACTTGCGCACCCAGCTGCCCGTCATCATTATCATAGGCAACCTCAAAATCGCTACCAAGCCCCTTCCATGTTCGCTGGGAACGTAGATATTCCGCGCCAGGGCTTGCTGTACCGTTGATCATAGCCAAGTCCCCGTTTGCACGCTTCGTCAGGGCGCTTGATGCTGGTACCCCGGTTTCACCTGTCGCATCATTGGATGTTGACTGCGTTGTTTTCGACGGACGCATGGGCCTGCTGTGACTTATATAACGGCCAGTTCGCAGGTCGAATTCTGGTGGAGCTGAGTCTTCATCTTCATCTGAGCCTTCATGATCTCCATCGCTGGGCTCTTCCGCATCCTTTTTAACTGTCCGGGGTACAAGCGGCTTGTTAATAATGTCGCTGAAATCCCCATTCCATTCACCTGTCCATACTCTTTCTTCATCGCTCATCAAAGCTAGACCCAGCTCGAAAGGGGTAATTATGGGTCGGAAGAACTCTGTGCTATCAAGTAGACTGCTTTCCCAGCACCCAATGACAACCCATCCCCCGATTTCCGAGAAGTTGGCAACCTTTGCAGCGTTAACTTTGCCTACTACAAATGTATAACTCTTCTTTCCAGCCGCAGCAATCTGTGCCTTTATGGTGTCGACAGTCGGCATGTAATTCTTAACTGAGAGCGTGTTTATGAGAATCCCAAAAATGGAACATGTATTTAAGGATGTGAGCGTGGCATACCGCCTCATCAAGAGACGGGATGTTTGAGCTTCTAGAGCTTGTGGATTTTCCGTATCGGTCGGGTATATATGCATCGACTTGAGCCGCGAGGATAGCGTAAGGAGCAGACTTCGAGGTGGCTCAGATATATGGAATAAACTGTAATCTTGCATCTTATTTTCCCCCGATTCGACTGTTGGGGGCACTGTTCGATTTGGTA
The DNA here is from genome assembly GCA_001630575.1 of Pseudogymnoascus sp. 04NY16. NCBI lineage: Eukaryota > Fungi > Ascomycota > Leotiomycetes > Thelebolales > Thelebolaceae > Pseudogymnoascus > Pseudogymnoascus sp. 04NY16. Next base: position 35,544 of record LNAU01000208.1, on the reverse strand, counting down.
GAGGAGATGCTGGGTCGTGGATAATAGATGGAGCGAAGACGTTGGTGTAGCCCAGAGCCGTTACTCGTTCAAGTATCGTGGATATATGGTCTGAGTATGTAATATCGGCCATGAGTATAATCTTGTTATCCTTTCCCGTATATGTTTGCTTGAATGCTTCTATCACAGGTTCGATCGGAAGCTTACGAGTTGTAAAGACGTAGATGACGGGAAGCCGCGCCGTGGGCGACAGGCAAGAACGGCCATAGTGAACCACTACGTCGGCGTCAACATGCTCGGCAGCAATCTCGTCCACACAACATGCTCCATATGAAGTATCTGCCAGTATAAAAAGTCGATCTTCGGATGGTTGCTTTGGTATATTCTGTTTCGCAATATCCAGCTCCTGCACAGCCTTGGCCACGTCCTCCACGCCAGAGTCTGTTTCCGCAATGTTCGGGGGTAAATCTTTCAGCGCCTGCTGTAAAAATTCGAAAACCCTCGGCGCATCGTTCAGCATGTTGTCTGGAAACTGTAGAGCGACTCGACTCCACCCTCCAGCACGGATCTCCCCCGCAGTCCGGACAATCTCGTAAACGTGCCGCACATCATCGTCGCTCAACCTTTCGCCGAACGAGCTCTTCGCAACGGGCGTGGGGTCTTCGAATAGATGCGCGTCTGGCGTCGACAGCACCGGCGGCGCAACAAGGTTTCCTTCCATCGGGCTGGTTATGTATGTGCTGTCTCAGCCTCGTCTCGGATTTGGCGGGGAACAATAATTTGTGGTGGGATGAGCGGCAACTCGCGGCAGAATGACAGTGCTTGATTAATATAGCCTAGCGCCGGACTATTTTTCTTTTATACGCGTATAGCGATCCGATACGCGTATAACCGCCGTATAGACTTCCTAATACGTGCAGGATACGCGCAAATACGCGCAAGTACGTGTAATGCCATGGGATATACGAGTAAAGCTCTTAGCTATATGCACTGCGCCATACCCCAATTTCTGCTCGTTGCCATGAATCAGGTCTACTCCATCAATGCCATATTGTACGCGCAAGCTAAATTTATAGAGCGCTTGCCCGTTTCTGGTACGGTTCATTGCGATACGCGGAGATTTCCTCTTACTTCGAGCTTTTGATGCACCAAAGGTCTGTTTCCATAGACAATAATACCCATGTGTAGAAAAGATAAGTAGTCCCCTCTCCCTTCTCATTCTGGTTGAAAGTCACACACTCGACTACTCAACCTCATTTATACCCAATCTTCCATTGCCTTTCTCTTCGTCCCTTTCCTTGCCTCTCTTTCTTGAGCTCTCGCCCCTTACCACTACATCGGAGCATTCCTTCACTGTTCAATTCGACATTCGGCTTCCTTACATCAGGTATAACCTAGATTGTCAGGATGACTGAACTCAAGTCTCACAATGGCTACTATCTGTGGCACTATCTTCCCTCGACCCCCGCGGCAGTTATCTTCTGCATCCTCTTCATAATCGCCACGGTCGCGCACTTATGGCGCTTGTGCAAGACTCGCGCCTGGTTTTGTCTCGCCTTTACCATCGGGGCTTTTTGTACGATCCTTCTACCCTGCCCCTCCACGTTCCGTGGCCTATTCCAGTCTCTGGTCCAAGTCTAACCTCTACGATAGTCGAAGTTATTGGCTTTGGCGCGCGAGCGGCTGCCCATAACCGAACCGATGCACTCATGCCCTACATCATCCAGAACTTATTTATTCTCCTCCCGCCTGCCCTCTTCGCTGCCTCCATCTACATGACCCTCGGCCGAATCATCAACGCTGTCAATGGAGGGCATCTTTCTATCATCCGACCAACATGGCTCACCAAGATTTTCGTGGGCGGCGATGTCTTCTCTTTTATGGTCCAGGGCGGAGGTGGTGGAATGATGGCTGGTGGGGATCAAAGCAAGGTCAAGCTCGGCCAGAACATGATTTTGGGCGGTTTGGGCATCCAGCTCGTCATGTTTGGGCTCTTCTGGCTTACAGCTGTCCTCTTCCACCTTAAGATTCGCAAGAATCCGACAACTGAGAGCTACACCATTGACGCCAAATGGGAGCAGTATCTGGGTATGCTCTACATGGTCAGTGCATTGATCATGATAAGGAGCATCTTCCGTGTTGCGGAGTATGTGATGGGCAACGATGGTTATCTTCTGATGAATGAGTGGCCGCTGTATGTGTTCGATGCGACGTTGATGTTTGGTGTGACGGTGTTGTTTTACTGGAGACATCCAGGCGCCCTCACGGCTGCGAAGATCCACGACGCAGAGCGTGTTCAGCTTGAAAGCATGAGCTCGAAAGCATAAGTTCGAAACCTCGATCGGGTTATAGAAGGGAGAATCGAGAGTGTTTTTCCTTTTCATCTACTATAGTTTTATTTGCTGTGGCGTTATTAGAGGATTTTGATATAGTTGTTTTTGAATAGCGAGATAGCACCCATTCGATATAGTTACCATATAAGACATGCTGCCAATAGTTTTCCGGATTTCCGTATAAGAGACTGCTTTGTAATCTTGGTATTAATTATAACTTCATTCGAGAATTGGTGGTTCGTCATCTGTGAATTATTATATTTTTGATTCGTGAGAAATTAATATATATTTATAGTGTACCAAACCTTCATTTTCCAACTCCTACCAAAATAGCACATCACCCCAAGGAATTCTTGGCATTTATTTTTCGAACCTCCTGATTGAAACTCCTATTTAATTCCAAAATCCTATTCCGCGGGCGTAGAAGACTCAGCAAGAGCTGCACACGGCCAAGCCAGCCAATTCTCCCAATACGTCCCCAAGTACCCCGAGATAGACTCGATAATATACCTCCCAGAACCCCCAATCAGCCAGGCGTCACGATGCGAATGCAGCATCACAGCGAAATGTGCCAAAATAGCGAGCGCTTCGGGCCTGCGCTGCTTCAATAGATCCAAGTACTCTGTCGAAATTTGAATCGGCCAGGCAAATGCTAGACCGACTACACGTCGGACGCGCTGGGCGTCAAATCCCCATTGTAGGCTCTCGACGGCCTGCATGTATGTCTCCCTGGTCGAGGAACTAAGGTCGGCTGTCTCGAGAAGGTGGCGGAGGCTGTCGCACTCGTTACCCTGCGGTTGGCCGCGCTGTGGCAAATCGCTCTCATCCTCGAGCATGAGCGCTTTAGCTGATAATTCGCGTAGCATCTCCCAGTTGTTGGAAATAACGGACCGGACACCGCGGTGGACTTGCATATACTTGACGAACTCTTCGAGGAAGCTGTGGAAGTTGTCGCTGTGATATTTGAACGTGGTGTAGAATACATGGTTACCTATGAACGAGGAGAAAACGAACATTGGGAGACAGTTGGTTGGTGTAACTTGATGGCATGTTTGATTGAATGATGAGAGGGCGACTGTTTGAAGTTCTGCAGCGACGCTCTCAAGAAGTTGTTGTCGGTTTGGCTGTACAACGGCGAGATGAAGGGCTGACAACGCAAGTAATTCGTACATTAGGAATGAATGGGTCAAAGCTGGCGGAATTACCATATCGGTCATGGTCTGGGAATAGCTTTGGCTGGCGCCGACGTATAAAGACTTCTCCTGCAACGCGTGGTAGAGGAGCTCCATATGTAGCATGTTAACCGTGCCATTGACTCCATGAGGCAGTGCTTCTCCAATCGTTGAACCGGCAATAACTGGAGAAATGGTAGATGGCGTGAATTGGCTTTGGCGGTCTGATGACACTGGCGAGCTTCCAAGTGGCGAAAAGGAGCCGTTCACACGTACTGCTGTGGCCGAGGTGGCAGCTGGAGAACCAGCAAAACTTGCATGACTTGCGTTGCTCAAAGCTGGTGAACTGGCCGGTGAAGCAGGCGATACAATCGGCGGCTTGCGCCCAGTATCAAGATAAAGACAGGAACGCTCTGACGTGGTACAATTGACGCATGATGGGCGCCGTTCATCACACTGTAGTAATAATTAGCTAGCTGAACACAAAACCCAGAGCAGTATAATAATGACGAGGTTTTTGGAGCAATATTGACCCAATAATAAAAATCTTTAGGGGATATATTACTTTCATGTGTCTTCTCTTACATTCCTGGCATCCACTCTTCGACTTCTTGTGCACTCTGCGTCGCATTTGGTCGTCTAATCCACAAAATTATTGCAGGAAACTAGAGCCTCGAGGTATTCTGGGGTATACTAATTGAAAAATAACATTTAGAGTAGTTCGGATAGGAAAACTAGCTTATACCGTCGAAGAAGTGACAGAAATAGAACTTGTGTCGTGGTATGACGCGCGGCTAAGGGTCAATATAGTTGATATCTGCGACACCAAATCATGTGACTACACCGGGCTGGATTTAAATACGAGCTCCACTTTCTCTAAATAAACACTGGCACTGGTAAGGGCGAAGTCTATTACTCTAGGCTAAAATAGTTCTTATAATAGGTATTATAAACCAATTTGTCAAGTAATAAGCCTTACCAAAAAAATCGTTGGCGCTCCCTATCGGCCCTATTCATAGTGGTGTCAAACACGGCAGCTTATCCCCTTCCAGTCCCTCCTTGATACGAACCCGCAAACTTAAACCGATAACGAAGCAGTCTTCGCCCATAATTTCGCTACAGTTTCGTCATGCCAGTCCTGCTCTTCTATCAAAAGAACATGTCCCCTCCCCTCCCTCACGTAACTCTGTCCGGGCTCCAGTTGCTTTATTAGAGCCTCCCCATGAGGGAACGTCAGCATGCGATCCTCGGTTCCATGCACGACCAAAATCCTTTCCCTCCCCACCTTGTCCCCAAGCTCCTTCAGCCGCTCTGGACTCATGTCATGCCAACCCGCAGCAATGGCTTGTAAAATGAAACCCTTCGGTCCAAAGCTGTCTGTATCCGAACGCTTCTCTAGATCTTGCGCTGCGATGCGCGCAAAGTTGGTCGGGAAGTGGCCGTACGCGCCCGACTCCCAGTCCGTGTGGCCGGCGGCAGGGAGGCAGCCGGGTGTGGTTGAGGAAGGCAGGTGTAGGGTGTCGGGAGCGTCGAGCCAGCTGTCAGGGAACATGTTGTAGGCGACGTCGATGATGGTGCGATCAAGGGACTTGGGCAAAAACATGCTGACTCTGTTACGTACATTTTGCAGGAAAGGGACGGTGCGCTGGAAACGTGCAAGAGTGGAGAAAAGAGAAAGTGAGCATATGCGCTCGGGTATGAGTTGACCCTGAAGAACTGTTAGTGACTGAACCAAGAAATGATCAAGGCTATGGTGGATAAGGCTGCATACGAGTTCCTGTGCGATCATACCGCCCATTGACACCCCAATAACGTGCAATTCTCGCTCCTGAGTCCAGCCTAAGTGATCTGCGAGCTCGACAACATCCTTCGCCATTTCGGAGGTCGAGTAGCGCATGACAGGCTTGTCAGAGCGGCCAATACCGCGGTTATCGAAGATCAAGAAGGAGTACTGATCTCCCTGCTCGTGGCCAAACCTTAATGTTTGGCGTTGCCATGCTGCCTATTCTTGTGTTAGCCTCTATAATTCATGCGGGGATCTATGAACTTACCTTGTTGGCTCCAAGTCCTGTGATCGCCTGAATAATAGCTTGTTAGTCTATTTCCATCATTTTTCTAACATCTAGCTCCTCGTAATCACATGTACGACATGCCATGCGGTGTCTCGTGACTTACTATAACCTTCGTTTTTCCCGTTCCGTGTACCTCCCATGAAATGTTCAAAGGACCTCCTCTCCCCTCTGCAACTTTCAACTTTCCCTCCTGTGTTGGCTGAAGTTTCCACGTCACTGATGGGTAGCTAGGCAATGCCGTCACCTCAGCGGCCGTCAGCCGTGGGTGCTTGGCGGCGGTATCTGGAGGAGCATGAGCCCTATGCGGCGGTCAGCATGCGACAGGGCAGGAGAGGGCCTAGGAACCTACATCGTGGAGTTACAAATGTATTCACAAATTAAGAAACCGAAACAGATGAGAAGCAGGAGAGTTTGCGGGCTAATATGATGTTGGCATTGATATTGTAAATGCAAGGCAGGAACGCGCTTGGAAAGAGTGGGGCAGATACGTTCGACTCCGGTGGGTGGTGGCCCCTTCCTAAAATAGAACCCCACACTTTCACAAGCTAATACGCCACAGACGAATCCCACGATTACCACCGATTACTTCATCTGGAATTGCGGACTATGGATAGCTTCATAATATATATCTGGTATGTAAACTGAGTTACGAGGTGGAGTTCTTCAGTATATACAGTCGACTACCCCCCAGAGCTACTATATATTTGTACTATGAACTAAAAGCCAAGATACTGTCTCGTACTGGACTATCTGAAGGATGCGATCATGGCCATCTAGATCGTTCTCTTACCCCCATTTCGCATTCAGCGCATCATATCTCGCCTGGTTGATTCCAATAACCGAACCATGCCTCAAGTACGTTGGGAAATTCGTTCGATCCCCATCCACCCAGGCATTGGCATTCAGATTCGTTGACGTAAATGGCCTGTACCCATCACTGCCATAATAATCTAACAGCAGGTTGACCTTCCCATTAACTTGGTTATCCAGGTAGGCATATGGGCCCTCAACCTGAGTGTGAATCCAAGCCGAGGCGCCGCCGGGTCGTGTCCAGGTACCGAATAAACCGTTGTCTGACCGTTCCATGTAGACGAGTGAGGCGGACTCATCCTTAAGGAAGCGTGCGTAGCTATTGGCGCCATATTGTGGTAGCTGTAAGATTGCTAGGTCGATGACGGGAGTTGAGGCGGCGATGAGAGTCTGTGGCGAGGTGAAGGTTTTGAAGTCGCAGGTGTAAGCATATCGGATTTGGCTGGCACCAGGGGTTCCAGTGTGCTGGGAGTCGGACGTGGAGTACTGCAATTCAGGTTAGGAAGTGAATAGTACAAGGTAGCGGGCGTCTTACGAATTTGGATGCCCAGTGAACCAAGTATTGGCCTGGAGAGATGTCAATATAACCATCGCCTTCTAAGACAGCATGGTTTTGGGTTCTCACCTTTGCTCGCATCCCAAATTGCATCAGGCGCCCACACCATTCCAGCTTGGTCGTTCTCAACTTTTATCAGCCTCTCAGAGCCCCAGTTAATTAGATCTGTGCTTTCCCAGATATAAATACTGAGAGACCCTTTACGCTGAGATGCGTCCCAGGTGGTCTGCCGTCTTGTCAGATCCTGGCCAAATAAAACTGATGATAGGGGACATCTTCAGGCCATAGTTTACCTTTGCGATATCTAAATCGGTTCCAATGATATACCATTTTTTGCCAGCCTCAGATCCACCACCGTTGATAATAGACGGATCGCGGACTCCGCCCGTACCGGAAGATGGGTCGAGAATTGCCTGACCGCCCTTCAAAGCTTTGAAGGAGAGCGCATTGTTTCCATTGCTCAAGTAGAAGTAAACATTTGGTGCGTCTCCCAGGAAGAAGACTCCAAGGTAACCCACAAGACTAGAGTCAGCACGGACAGAGATATCTGTAATATCAGACTCCAACGGCAGGGCCGATACGGTGCTTGATGCCAGAATGGCGTAAAATAGGGTTGAGAGCTTCATGATGCGTGATACTAGAGAAATCCAAGAGGGATCCAGTTGAATATAAGGAGAACACTATAACACGCACGAATGGAAAGCCACTACCGAGACGGCAAAGCCGAATTTCTAGATTAACTTACTCGGAGGACATGGTAAAGAAAGGCATAAATGAATAGCTCGGCATATCATTGATTCTATTTACCGGATAGTTCCACGTATAGAAAGTCTTTTGGACCTGTCCCTGGCACTATATAAGATGGAGGCTTTATATGGTGGAATTATTAGGTTGCCAAGACAAACCCCTCGATCTACCACCATGGATGGTGCGGGGAAGCTGTACGAGGCTAATCGAAGCGGATGATGTGATATGGGTGGGGTTGAACGTTTGGGGTTTGATGTGGAGGAATAATAATCCGCTTGCAACGTGTATGCTTAAGTTTGTCTTGCCACCCAAAGGCCCGAAGACGAACTGTGCACAACAGCTCGGATATATAGAAACTATCACTAAACGAAAGATGCTCAATCACCGGCAGGTGACTTCTGCCCGGACACAAGGGCATGGATCTGGCCATTGGTTATATGTGCGAATATTCGCGGACAAACCTCGGCATTCTATCGTCGTATTACAGCTATATTGCATCCTTTAAGGAGCTAGTTACTTGGAAGTAGAGCTAAAGAGACAAACCCTATCCTTAAACTAGTCCGCTGCTCCGTTCACCCGCGCTATTATGAATACCAATCGATGTTTTTCAAACTATCTTTGACACGTGCCATGGCGGATGAAGCAGCTGATGGATAGTATGTATGGCACCATGCCTGTGAAAGTGCTGATTAATTAATCAGTTGAAGGTGTTATCAAATGCATGTGAGAAATGGTAGGAGAGAGATCGAGGCTCGGGCTAGTAGTCAGCGGGGTCCCAAATAAACATGTGGATAATAGTTGGACGCTTCTGACAGTACCGATCAGGGCAATATGATTGATTTGAATGATAGTGATCAACTCGGTTGACGTTTGGTTTCGTAGCCTGTACCACCAGAGATGTTGGTCAATGCATACGAGCGGATTCAGACAACTTTCAATTGCAACAATACGCAAAGTACATTAATATCCCCCCGAAAACGAAGCAATTCTGGTATCTCTCATCAACCTAACTCCTCGAGGCCTAGGAGCCCAATGGTATCATTCCAAAACAGACCTGTACTCTCCTCCCCACCCCACCATTGGCACACTGCAGCTTCCAGTAGCATTACCGCTCAGTATTCACGTGCAACCGCCTCATTGATAGCCTTGCGGCGCTCTTCTTTGGCAGTTTTGTGGTGAGACTCGCTCCCTGGAATGGCAAGAGACTTGTAGTCTGCGTCTTCCTCATCGAGGAAGCGTTGGAGTTGCGCTGACGTCTCTCGAACTTTGGGCGGCTTGGATCTCTGCGTTGTCTGTCTTATATTCTTGGTTGGCTTGGAAGACGATATAACCCTGTAGCTTCCTTTGTTAGTCTCTGTGCTTAACCCAGGCGGCCCAATAGAGCGGACCAATATGAGAATCCGGGGGGGTGGGGGGTTGTAATATAACAGCAGTTGAGCTTTACCTTCGGGTTGGTTCTGAACATGCCTTTAAGCTGGCTGCCATTGCTACTACTTCAAATAGGATTTAGGTTTATGGAAGAGAATAGTTGTACTTGCTGGGCCGTCAGATCTGAAAGAAGGGCCCTGGGAATGGGGCTTGTAACTATTCATATAGGGTCCATTCCAGTGTCAGACATAGGGGCGAGTAGAAAATTTCCACTTCTGAATGCCAGCAACGACCGTAGGTACTGCAAACTTTGCAGTCTGGCCGCCAAAGCGGCCGGATATCAAAACACGGCAACATATCCACCAAGGTGTGAGAGATTAAGGACTCCACGCGGTTCCTGATGAATATTCCGGGAGCATCTCATAGGCCATTTCAAGACCACCACAGCCGTTGTGCACGCAAAACAACAGCTGACTGGCCATAAAAGATATCAGATTCCACACAGCATCTTTATTGTGTGATTCGAGTTTTTGATATCAGCACCGTTATCGAGTTTGACGAAGACACACAGCCACGACAGGACGCAACGATCACTACGAACGCCATGGGATACGGTGGGTTTCCGGACCACCAGCACGACGGACTGGATCGATCGTCGTCGCTACATCCATGCTTGAGGGAAACCGAAAACTGAACGAGTTTAGTACCGAAACAAACGCAATGATTGGACCTCATGTCCTCTGTGACCCCGGCTTTATTCCACAGCTTGCGCACTCCCACGATGAGTTTGCTCAATTGCAGAATCGGCAAAAGTAACTGGGATGTTGGAAGAACCCGCATCGAGAACAACGTCTCCACGACAAGTCAAGCGTGTAACCCACGGAGCTCGGTGTCACACACTGCTGCTATTTTGGAGAAACAAGCAGCACCGAATGTAATGACGCTGCGATTGAGCGTGTACGCATGGTTTTAAAGCCATTGGAGTACGACAGACAAATAAGCAAACATTACTCCAACCGCGGAGCCCGGAGACGATGCCGGTGGCCACCCCTTACTGTGCTCCCAGCTTTGGATCTCTCGTAGCCGCGACAGGAGATTTGAGAAACGAATGGTGACCCTAACGGATGCGCCATGTCATGACCTGCGTGATGTCGCCTGACCTCAGCCCTAGCAGTATTTGAATGCGGGTTTTCCATTTCAAATAGACGGCGTGTGTCTCAAACTTGTGCAAATGTTGAGCAGTGGCTTGGTTTCGGGAGTCGCACCGCACCTATAATTCAATTTGCAGAATTCTTCAAAATGCACTCAATCGCCCTCGGGTTGACGGCGGCAAGGACGAATGAGCAGCGGCATAAAAACATATTTGTGTGCGATGTAGATCACGCAATATGGTTGCACATGTTGCTGTAAAAGTATTGCTTTTATACCCTCACGTTGATGTTGAATTTTGAGAATCTTACAAATAGCAATTCCGCATCATCCTCCGATCATCGCGGCTTCGTTCCCCTTTTCCTGTTGGCCAAATGCCCAATCTGGCCGTCTGCAGTCATGTGATTTATCAATCGACACCGCCACCGTCGTGACAGCGGCACGGCACGCACCGACAGGTACGCATAAATGCATCCCATGTGCATCATAGGGCATATGCTTTCTATTCCACTCACCATCAGCCTCATTTTACTTACGGTTATAGCTTGGATACATAAAGTAGCTTGGGCGTTACGTAAACAGGTGCCGGAGACTCGTTACGAAAGGCCAAGGAAACCGCTACAAAAGGCCAAGGAAACAATTTCCGGAAAGGTGCCGCCGCCGTAGAATCACCACCATCCATATCTCAATCCAAGAAACCCTCGCTCAAGCACCGCGGCTAATCCTACGGGGCATCCTCGTCTCCACCTTCTAAGTTTACAACCGTTGCTCATTATCGTGGATTCGAGTGGCGCTTAGGGGGCTCTGAGACGTTTTTGTTGACATGCGTTGTGTTGTGTTAATAGGAGCAAGGCCGCTTCGACAGATGGACAGGGACAAGGGGCTAAGGCTTAGAACTCCACAATTATTTATCCTTTAGCCTTCATTTCAAACCCCACACTGTGGCCGTTGTGGCAGTTACTGCCAGCTGACCGGAGTGGATACTATTGTATTTCTGCCCTCCCCTCTCTTCCTCCGAGGACCCCTTCTCTTTCTTATGTATGCTACATATGCTTTGGTTGATGTAGCGAATCAACTCCATCGTGTTGGAAATAGCACTTTACGCCCTGCGCCGTCGCGCCAGATGCGACAATGAGGTTCATTATCCTACTTCTTCTCGGACTTCGAATCTCCAGCGTCAATGCCACACCAGCCTCGTTTCTCCCAAAAGGATTTAAATCGTGGTTTTGGCCATCTTGTACGTAGTTGAGGTTTACAAGGAGTAGTGCTTTTGCAGACATGCGGATCTAACCTTCACAAAAGCAATTGTCGTAGGCAACTGGCTCTACCTCCATGGCGGCGAAATCCATCATAACGATGATGGTGTCATGACCTATCTACCAAGTACGCTTCCTCTCCTCCACCCCTTCGTTAGCTCACCTCTAGACCTTCATAGACTCCCAGACTTTCGCAATTGACCTTTCCAAGTCCTGGTCCACCTCCACTGTCGATGCAATAATCTCTAATCACGCCGAAGAATTCAAGCCGTCCCGACGGCCAGAGATCTACCACGATACGATACATAACGTTGTCTACAGTTACGGCGGGGCATACTACAGCGCAAACTTCAAAGACGACCATGTTACATATGAAGCGAATGTGACGCCTGAAGTCTGGGGCTTTACGCCTCCCGAAAACGGCAACGTGAACTGGTCACGCCAATTCGCGAAGTCAATTTCAGACTCTTTCCCTCTCACCTCCAGTATCGAATACGCCCTCACGACAAGCAGCGATAAAAAGCATTATAGCTTTGGCGGCACGATAACTTATAATGTAGTTCCCGACGGTGGCGAAGGAGTACCCATACAAATGGTGATGGAAGACTTTGTAACCTATGACTACGCAACCCAGACATATAGCAACGTATCACGGACTACACCACACAGTCTCGCGGGCGAGGCACAGTTTGTTTCGCAGTATGGCGAAGAGGGCGTGCTACTTTTCTTTGGCGGGAAGAACCCAGTGGACAGGGGAGCGGCATCATTAGATCTTGCAGACCTTGGCTCTATTGATGTTTATGATATTTACACGGATACATTTTATACCCAAGCGGCTACGAATGCGCCGACGGGGCGATACTCATTCTGCTCTGTAGGAGCTAGTAATGCGAATAGTTCTTCATACGAAATGTACGTATATTCTGTCCCTTTGCGCTCGCCATCCCTATTTTAACATAAGACAGTTTTATCTACGGAGGCGACGTGGGCTCTTCCAACTCTGCAGCAGTGGCCACCCTCAGCAAGGTTTACATCCTAACCCTCCCAGCATTTCACTGGCTCGAGGTACCCACCTCAGCCAGCACCTGGCGCAACAACCACAAGTGCCAAAAAATTGGCGAAAAGTCCATCTCCCAGCATAATCAGCGGCAGATGCTTTCCGTCGGCGGTGATCAGCACCCCTCGGGCGTGGATTGGTCATCATACGTTGACTCCTGGAACTCCGCCATGAAGATCTTCGATCTCACGACACTTACGTGGAGCGACAGCTATAATCCTGACGCGAAAGCGTATACCAGGCCAGATATGGTGAATAGATTCTACTCGAGCAACCCAGCATTCCCATCCAGTTGGGGCGATGCTGCTTTAAATTCTATTTTCAATAAATCCGTCACCGCGACAACGCCTAAAACCACATCCACGCCCACGCCCACACCCACGCCCACGCATACACCTGAACCTGAGAAAGAGACTAGGAGCAAGACAAATGTCGGCGACATAGCTGGCGGCGTTGTCGGAGGAGTGTTCGCGGTGGCGCTTGCTGGATTTCTACTGTGGTGGTTCTGCTGGCGGAAACCCAAGGCAATTAATAGGAATAGCGGGGCACTTGCTGCCACAGATTACCAAGGCAACCAGGGGTATCAAAACGTGAAGGAGGGCGACGGTGGCTCAGAGGGAGCTGAGGTGGAGCTATCAGCCGGGAAGGATATGCCACGGAGGGAGTTACCCGCGGACGATACGCACCAGGAAGAATTGGATGCAATTGAGTATCAGCATAAATATAGGATGCCAGAGCCGCAGAAGCTCTCTAATGGGACAAGATGACCCGCCTCGGTAGGCGAAGGCTGTATATAGGAGCATAATGCACGTAGAGGTTGTTATATTTTGTACTATACAATCCCGATTATAATAATAATACCGAATCTTTTCCCAGTCACTTCAATCAGATTATGGTGTTGCCATTGAAGAATCTGGCAAGCGCGAGCGATTTATCAGATCCCTGGTCTCGTGAAGCTCGCATATTCATCCACTGTGTTTCGTGCAATGTTTTGTCAAATATTTGTAAGAACTGAAGTATGTACGGCCACTGAAGTATGTACAGCAGGTAAGATTTCAGTGTCATCTCACTGCATGCCATTCATATCGCTCCTAGCGACTTGAGCATCCCCACACTGTCCCCATTTCCTTACCTGCACTGTCGATTTCTTCAGCTTAACATAAACATGGCAAATGGATTGTCTGGTAATTGCTGCACGTCTTCCCTGCGGGCGTATCGCTTCCCTTCTGCAAAAACAGGTCATAATAGCCCGCTGTAGCGCCACTGCAGACAAGGAAGTTTAATTCTAATGGCTCCCAGTCAGTCTGTGGACTCTTTGCGGGATCCGGCATTTTCTGATACTCGCCCCCTGTGATGGCCCTAATAAATGAGGATAACACTTACGGCGTCCATATGGGCTTCCATTCGTGGTAATAATAGTATCCCCCTCGAGTCCCCAAGCCATCGTGGTGGCCGTGGCGTCAAATGTCAGCGGGAGATAAGAGGTGCTTGCCTCGCCAATATTCAAATACAGAGACGTATTTGTGCTCTGGATGGTATTGCCGATTGTGAAGTATTCAGACGTTGCCTCAGGGCCCATGACAGGTGTGCCATCGCCCGGTAGAGATTGGAGGTAGAGATGATATATCGGGTCCTGAACACCACGGATTTGGTAGGGTTTTGTTTGCCTCTCCGCGATATCATTGGAGACGTCCAGCGGCACAGCGGCGGCCGAGGCGGCGAGCGACGCAGCGGCGAGGAAAGTGAATGAGCGCATCTTGATTAGAATTCTGGCTTACTCGGATTTTACATACACAACGAGCAGAGAACATTGAAAGAAATCCATTTCTAACGGGAAATGGCCTGCTTTTGAGGAACAATAAATGTGTCATATGACGACCACTATCAGATATTTATTAATTTTTCGCGGTGTCTGGACTCTCCGCGTTTCGCATTGATGGCGGCAAATAAGCCACAGCTCCGTGGCCGGCAGCGCACATTACTGAGATAGGCTAAAATAAACTGAATTGAGCAGTAGCTGACTCAGCATATTTTTCACAAGCTAGAAATATCCACATTTGGCCTTAGTATATAGCCTTGCGAGATCGTCGATTGTTTCCTTGTCGCGTTCGTACTCGCGTTCGCATTCGCATGTTGACATTTCGTGTTCGAATCCTTAGTATCACTAGCATGTGCTAGTAAAAGGCTACATGCTAATATTGGAGCAGCTAAATGTTAAAGAAGCGTTTATTCCCACAAAACACGCAATTGTGAACACACACTTCCTAGCTCGCTCTACAACGAAGCTTTCTCCGTCTCCAGACTTTGTCTCAAGTTATCATATTCTGTTCCCGTTTCTATCACAACAATTGAACTTTAACAAGCCCCGAAGGGGGTTTTTGATATTTTATGAGCATCACATGCGAGACAACCCCACGTTTATGTCTATGCGGGGTTGCAATCAGGGTCGAGTTGCTTGTGGGGTAACCCATTCGAGTGTGGATTTGCAGTGGGGTACCCTGTTCTAGCGTCGGCATTTTTGCATCTGGCCCTGCTTGTCTAGTACAGTAGTAAGCTTATCACCGCCTCGGTAAGCCCCTGAAAGCGTTATTTAAATGGAAGACGATCATTGTGATGCGCTGACATGAGATATAAATACTGCCCTCACCGTCCTCTTTAGACTTGCTGTATTTGTCTGATAAGTAGGAAATGCTTACACGCAAAACCACATACTTGAACTCATCCTAAGACAAACACTGCTGACCATGTCGCCCATTGGCCTCCTTTATGGCGTCGCCTTTTTGTCAACGCTCGTAACTGGGCAGGCACTGGTTGGTCCCGCAGCCTGTGCTACCTTGAAGTCTTCTCTATCGAATGTAGAAGTCGTCAACAGTATACTTCACCCTGATTTTATAGGCAGTCGGTACACATACTGGAATTCTCGCCAAAGCAGTTATACCCCGTCGTGTATCTTCTACCCAACTTCCGCCCAAGACATCTCCACCGCCATCAAGGTTATTCGGACGACGGGCTCTCGGTTTGCCATCAAAGCCGGTGGTCATAACCCGAATGATTTCTTCTCATCCGTTGACCAAGGGGTCTTGATTGACCTCAAAAAGATGAATGGCAAATCATACGACGCCGAGACTACTCTCGCAACTTATGAGCCTGGAAACAAGTTTGGCGATCTCTACGAGTTCTACGCACCCCTTGGACGCACAGTTGTCGGCGCCCGTCTGGCTGGCGTCGGCACTGGTCTCGCACTATCAGGTGGCTTGTCCTTTATCTCGCCCCAGTATGGCATGGCTTGCGATTCCTTCCGCTCTCTTGAGATTGTTCTGCCAAGCGGAGAAATAGTTACTGCCTCCCCAGAGTCCAATCCCGACCTCTTCTTTGCTTCGCGTGGGGGAGGAGGCAACGCTTACGGCGTTGTCACCAAGTACACGGTTCAATCGCGCCCAGCCGGTCAGTTCTTCGCTGGAAACATTTTTTACCTCTTCGAACAAACTCTGGATGTTCTCGATGCTATCAACAACTTCGCCGCTTACAACACGGACCCCAAGGCATCCATTATTGGAACATACGAAAAGCTCCCCACACCAGATCTCACCCTTAACCTTGATGAATTTATTATCATCTTCCTGGTCTACGATGGTCCGGACGCAGGAGATGCCTTCCAGAACTTTACTAGCATCCCTTCGTTCCTCAACACCATGTCAATCAAGACCTACCCAGAGGTGACCAACATGCCGGCTCCTATGTCAGGGGAGCTTTCCCGAGGTGCCAACACATTCCGGGTCGCGGTTCAACGTGTTGATGGCACTGCTGTCCATGATGTGTACGCCAACTGGAACGCCTGGGCCGAGAGCCACAAGGGGGATTATTTTCTCATATCTCTCGACTTCCAGCCTGTTGCTAAGTCACTCACCGATGCATCGAACGCTTACGAGGGTGGAAATGCCATGCAAATGCCTGAAGGGCCGTGGATGTGGATTAACTATCTGATCACTCTCCCGCCTCTTACCACGGCTGCCAACTACAAGCGAATTCAATCCAGCTTCAAGGCGATGGTGGAGGCAATTCCTAATGCTAAGGGACTACCGTTGTTTATTAACGATGCGAGCTTTGACCAGAATCCACTTGAGACTTATGGAGGGTACGAAACCTTGAAGATCGCAAAGGCCAAGTATGACCCCGAGGGATTTTTTTCCAGCAAGACCGGAGGTTGGAAATTCACTTAACCTGAAGACGGGTACACACCATACGATCTATATATTGTACAATTGCAGTCTATGTATAGCATATTTTCTAACAACGCCCACTTTATATTGAAATCTAATAAAATGATGACTGCTAATGTTTCCCCACGCGTTGAATTCAATTTTGTGGCCTGTGTATTCAACGAGCTTCAATTGATGCAATCTCAGGAAAGACTTTCTTTGCACGCTCTGGCAATGACTCCATATACTCCTGCCACGTCTCTTTGCAGCCGCCACATAGTTTGACGCCCCCAAATTCATGTGGCGTTTCAGCACCATAGGAAGCACGGTAGCGGCAGTCCTTGCAGCTACCATCCCCACCGCTCTCGAGGAAGTCGGCCAGTTCAGGGAACATCAGGTCGTCGCTCTGGGCAAGGAGGTCCTTATAGCGCTGCATGTCATTAACACCCCTATTGGTGCCGTCAATGCGATTCCAAAGCTTAGCATTCGTACGTGCGTGGCCAATGACTTCGTCGGTCTCGCGTTTGCCAATGGTCAGATTCTCTTCGACGAAGCGGTACCGCCGCATCATTATGTGGGTGGGCCCGGATGTGAGGCGTATAAAGTTGATGGCAATCTGACGCCCATGATGGTGAGCCCAGGCCGTATCCAAAGCCCAGAGAATCTGACGGGACTGTTGGTAGGCTTTAACACGGAGATGTTCGGGCATGTAGGCAAAAGTGTTGTGCGTCTCCCCCTCCGAGCGATGCTTGAAAAATGCCACGGCATCGTAGAGCGTGATGTAGATTTCGCTCAGAATTTCGAACTGCTCGTCGGTAAACCAAACATCGTCATGGTCATTGGACACCAACGCGCAGCCTATGGTGTACCTCACCAATGCGTCGCAATCACGCATGCGGAACCTATGTCGTTGCAAAAGTCAGCACTGCTCCGCCCACTCAGAGAAATTGTCCGTGGAATATATTGTCTTTTGACTTACCAGTGCCTTGGGGACTGCGCGAGTGCGTTCACATAACGCCGGAATAGCTCACCATCACGCCTGGAGCTGGATTTGTCGGCTGTGAGCAGGAGAAAGCCACGATACTCTCGAGCCATGTCTGCATGCCCCGGAGTGCCTTTGAAAAGGGTAGCGAGAGTGGCACCCACGTCATAGCCCATGATGTTGTCACTAGCAGACACGTCCACAAGTTTCCCCTTAAACTCGGCGATAGTACATATCGTTATGGTTCGCATGAAGGCAACATATCGCTCCCAGTTGGTGTATTGTGGTGCCGAGCACCGAACATACTCCCATGCAGTGTTTAAGACCTCGGCCTTGACATCTGGCGGGAGATCGACGTCTTGAAGATCGTTCTCGATGTCGACTGGATAGTACCACGAGTCTTTACCGGGAGTGGTGACCTGTGTTTCGACATCGATATCCGCTGTCGCAAGAATTTTCTCCGTAACTTCACCATTGTTGCTAGAACTGGCATTGGAACCCAGCCTAGATTTTGTTTGCCCCATTATTGCGTATTGGGATGTAGAGGGATCTTTTGGGGAATTTGATATCAATAAGTAATCAATACTGAGTTTTGTGAGTATGGTATCGAGCACGAAAAAAAAACCTCCCAAATATGATGAGAGAGAAGAACAGCAGAGATGGAATCGTTAAGTGAGGAGTTGGGAAATTGGGAGTTATGTCTTGCTTGTCTCGACGATGTGGCATAAGGCAGCCAGCCACCTGACTCGCGGTGAGCATCGAATGCATGGCAATCAATCCATGGCCAATATTGTTGGAGACACCCATTGCCTCCAGTTCTACTGCCCGATTCCTCATTCTAACACAACATTGTTGCATACTGGTAGGACTGAAAATACAACTGCTGGAGAGAGCAAGTCTATTGTGCTACGGATTGAAACAGAGAATATATCATTCGATCCATCTAGTAACAATACATTTTTTAATTGGCATGCCAAGAAGTTTTCTAGAAATGTCTTAGTAATGTGCATCCACAGGAATGGAATCCACATACAAGCATCAAGGGACAAGCAGTAAGGGACTTTGTGTTACTAGCTCACAGGTAAGGAATGACCTTGTATGTCTTAGATTTTATACATAGCACAGCATCCCGCAGTATGAGAACGGATGTTATCAAATTTATAGGCCCCGCATTAATGAAATATACGCATATAAAAATATCGGATATATTTGTTTCAATTAAATATTATTTGCATCTGTATATCGATATCTGGTAATCGCCGTTGGTTGTGGCGCTGAGACAACGCGGTCTGGAAGGGCACATTATGAGATGCATCTCGCCGGACCAGATGCAGGGGGCTCCTCCCTGTAAGGGAATATTAAGCGTGAATAAGTCATTTTTAAAACATGCAAGTGACTACGCCGATTTTTGGTCATATATAGGTGAATCAGATTGAGGGACGTTGGCCATAACAAAAAGTGGCATTAGATATCTAATGTACAGCAAATCCTACTAGACATGTCGTATCACACCCACGCCATCGAAAGACCCCAAGGATTGACGGAACCACGTAATATAATGGCGAATCTTGACGGAGGAAGTTCTCCACAGTATATGCTCCTGCATACAGTTAATCAAAGACATTAACACAAATTGAGAGGAGTTCATGGTTGCGTTGATAGGCCAATTAAAGACGACACACAGATCCTCATCACAAATTTAGCCTAAATGTATCGCAACGGTCTTGTTGATCTTCAACACTTCATCATATAGAGCCTAGCAACATACCGGGGGGGAGCAGTGCCCCAGGAAGATCTCCGAAATTTTAGCCTAAAGAATACTCGGAGCGCCCACGAAAGCGAATAGCCTCGCGGAGACACAATTTTCCTCCTACTACAACGCGAACGCAGTCGTATTTATTTAGTAGCTTCTAGCCCCAACTCTTGATAAATATGCACCATAGATTATTCAGATGGAAGCTATCCTAGTTAATATCTGGTGGCTTACCCCGCACTGGGGAAGAACATAAGCTCATTCGAGTGCCGTTATTGTTTGAGCCAGACTGATTCTGTCCGCCACAATTGAAGACTCAAAAACGCAGTTCATAATGAAGCTCTCATTTGGCTTACCTCTGGCCCTACTCGCTGGTGCCATAGCTTCGCCATTGGCAAGCCTGGGAAACTCTACATTCTATAATCCAGTCTTACCAGGATGGCACTCTGACCCCTCGTGCATCCAAGTCAAGGGGACATTCTTCTGTGCGATCTCCACATTCATCTCCTTTCCAGGAATTCCCATCTATGCCTCAAAAGATTTAATCAACTGGAAGCTCGTAAGCCATGTGTGGAACCGGGAAAGCCAACTCCCGGGCGTCAGCGCAAGCACTGTTGGTCAACAAGACGGCATGTATGCGCCAACAATACGCTATCGGAATGGGGAATTCTATGTGATCTGCGAGTATCTCGGTTTACCAGATGGCATCATCGGCGTCGTATTCAAAACAAGGGATCCGTTTAATGAGAAATCCTGGAGCGACCCAGTAACATTCAAGCCCACAAATATCGATCCAGATCTGTTCTGGGACGATGACGGCAAGGTATATTCTGCCACGCATGGCATTCTACTCCAAGAGCTCAACCTCGAGACTGGCGAGCTCAGCCAACCTCCGATCAATATCTGGAATGGCACTGGAGGCGTCTGGCCCGAAGGCCCGCATATTCACAAGAAAGATGGCTGGTACTACTTATTGATTGCCGAAGGAGGGACTGAACGGGATCATTCCATCACAATTGCAAGATCTCGCAAGATTACCGGCCCTTATGAGGCCAATCCCAGTAACCCAATTCTGACGAACCGTGGTACCGATGAATACTTCCAGACTGTTGGACATGGTGATCTGTTTCAGGACACTAACGGGAAGTGGTGGGGAATGTGTCTAGCAACCCGCACCGGGCCAGAGTTTGAGGTGTTCCCCATGGGCCGTGAAGCTGTGCTCTTCTCAGCAAGATGGGATAAGGGCGAGTGGCCAGTACTTGATCCAGTCCGAGGCGAAATGAGTGGGTGGCCATTGCCGCCAACTAGCCGTGACGTTCCAGGAGATGGCCCATTCAACGCCGATCCAGATGTGTACGACTTTCCTCTAGGAAAAGCCATACCACGAAACCTAGTGTACTGGCGTGTGCCACGAGCCAATGCAATCTCAGTGACAGCCAAGGGTCTGCAGATTGTGCCTAGCCGAAACAACTTGACAGGAACGCCAGAGTCTTTGGTAACACCTGAATTCACTGGCCAGAAGGGGTTGGCATTTATCGGCCGCCGTCAGACAGACACTCTGTTCACCTTCACTACTGATGTATCATTCAGCCCTCGGGTGGTCGGACAGGAGGCAGGTGTCACACTCTTCCTTACGCAATTCAACCATATTGACCTCGGAGTCGTGCTTCTCGCCCCAGACGCATCAAACTCCAAGGGCAATGCAAACCCCCAGCTATCACTCCGCTTCCGCACCATTGGCACAATCGAATCTCCCGGACCAACCATTATCCCCGTGCCAGTAAGCTGGGGCTCCGGCCAAATTCGACTGGAGATCCAGACAGCAAATGCCACCCACTATAACGTCGCTGCTATGCCAGCTGCAAACCCGAATGCCAGAATCATACTTGGGACGGCATCCGCGCGCCTTGTGAGTGGTGGAAGGGGGAGTTTTGTAGGGAGTCTGGTGGGTGCCTATGCCACCTGCAATGGAGCTGGAACTGGATTGGACTGTCCGGCTGGTGGAAACGCGTACTTCAAGCGCTGGAGGTACACGGGCGCCGCGCAGTACATCTCGGCGACCGAGATTGTTCCAGAGCTATGAGCTTAGAGCTATCGGAGGAATGAGAAGACTAGCAATGCTGGCAATGTCCAGCTCACTAATCGCAAGTAAATGAAACCTACTGGCATGCAAATAGAATATGTGACCGAGGAGAAATTGTGCCCGTGAAACACACTGCTTACTGTGATGGATGAGAAGGGAATAAATCGTATTCAAATGCACCGCCAGCCAGTCGCTCCGCAGACGTCACACAATGCATGATGGTCCAAATACGCGTACCCAGCATCTAATATTCATCATCATATACATAGACAATTCTAATTCAGTCAGCATAATCCCCAAATTCCATGGAAAATACTTACTCCTCAGGTACCCATCCTGGTATTTTTGCCCCACCCTCAATAAACCTCAAGTCCTTTCCTGTCTGCGCATCGACAATCCTGACTTTTGGACATTCCCACCCTGGATCAGCCTCCATCGCGTCCTCAAATTCTGACACGAGCAAATTAATAAACCGATCCGTATCATCCCCTCCATAGACTAGGCCCTTCTCTGCATATATCTCCAACACCCTCAGCCTCTTCATGCTCTTCAGAGTGCCCATGTGATAGTACCCAAAATAAGCACAATCTTTCGTATCCGTAATCATATGCTGTATCTCATTCAGGGGGCCATCGGGGATATAAGGCAGGAGGCCATCCGTGAACCTGACCACGTCTTGAGGGAGGGAGAGATATATGGGTCGTGGATTAGAAGGGGTGGCGAAATATGGTGCATAGACGGCGAGGGCTTCGTACCGAGATTCGCGGTTCACGTGGAGAAGAGGCGGGGATGGAGTATCGGTATCCCAGACTTTGATAACGCGAGGGGCGGCATGACTTGTGATGTTTTGGGTACATCTTACCGTTCGAGGAACTGAGAGGAGTAAAGACCAGATTTTGAGGCGGATCTCGACGGGGAGGCTGGGGAAGAGGTGGAAAGTGGATAGTGTTGACATCACTTTGATCGACGCGTCGCGAAAGGCGACGTAGATAGAATGGTCCGTTGTCGCCAGGGCGGCGCTGCGTTTGCGATGATATATAAAGTGTAGAGGAAGAGTTTATCTTGCGATGTATATAAAAGACGCAGATTAATGTGAACGAAGTGATAGTTTCCCGACGCTGTAGATATGAAGATAGTAGTATTAGTTGGTAGGAGAGCACCCCACGGCCATCTTAGACCTGTTTCAGCACTGTCAACTGCGGGGAATCTGGCTAAGCGCGCTATCCTCAATACTCTCTCCCTAGCAGGACCCTGATATGATGCCCTGGTGCCTGTTTTCTGAGCGTGAAGAGAGTCGCCTGCTCTTCGTGCACGCTAACCATTTTACCCTCCTTGCGGCTTCGACACAGCTACAAAAAAGGTATTGAAATAACGGTTTAAAACTCAATGGCTTCAGCGATAAAACAAAAAAATATGCGAAAATATATTCTGAGCCATGAGCTCAGAGAGGAAATTCTCTCTGACGGGGAGTCGAACCCCGGTCTCCCGCGCTTTGTCACATGACAAGCGGAAATCATGACCGTTAGACCATCAAAGACTTTGGACGGTAAACCCCTAACGGGTTACAAGAACTGGTGCTGCTTTTCGTGAGTTTTTCCGGAGCTAGTAAACGAAAAGTTGATGCCTGGCTTCAGAGTCGGGTTTTGTCATTCTCCGATTCCCGAGCCCAGTTTCTCGCTGGCACAAAAGACTGTTTTTAGAATTATGCGCAGCACGGCTTCTTGCTTTCCGTCCTCTGTGGGTGGTCGTCAGGCCGTCCAACACGGTTTCCTGCTTCCCGTCTTCTGTTGGTGGCCATAGCCCCTGCGCTCGGAAATGATGTATTTGTGAGCGCTTACGGAGCACAAACAATTGGCCAGCTGAGACTGACCTCTGCACTTCTCCACTTGTGGCGGCCTAAGAGCCCATAAAAAACGCGAAACGGTTGGTCGATACTCAAATCTGCCTGGGGCCTGTCGAAAGGCCGCATCCTTTGTCTGGGATCACGACAACAGCTTCGTGGAAACGGGGGATGGTTGGTTGATTTTCCAAAACTGTCTCGGGGCCTCTCGAATGGCTGCATCCTGTGTCTGCGATCACGACACAGGCTTCCTGGAAGCGCGAAACGGTTGGTCGATTTCTGAATTCTGCCTCGGGCCTTCCAAAAGGCCGCATCCTGTGTCTTTGATCACGACGACGGCTTCATGGAAACGGGAGATGGTTGGCTGGTTACAGAAATCTGCCTGGGGCCTCTCGAATGGCTGTATCCTGTGTCTTCGATCATGGTTGGCTGGCTTCGGTGCTTTTACCTCCGCTGCCCTCCTCTTGTTCCGCCGCCACGGAAATCATGACCCCACGTTCTACGGATGTAATTTCGCTTATGTCATCATTTGGCAAGGCTGTGGCTGATCAGGGTCGTGGCTGACGCTGTCTGACTGAATAATGGGCTAATGCTCGGAACGGGAGAACTCTGTTCCATCGGTGAGGCTGTATTCCAATTCGCGGAGGTGACAACATCAACAACAAATAACAGAATGCCGCCTCCCGTCTTGTCTAGCTTGTTCAACAGTAAATTGCAATCTGATCCGTCGCACTGAATTTCATCATGAGCGCACCGCAGCCACTAATCACGGGTAACCTTTGCGGAGGAGCCTTGGATCGGACTAGTTCTCTGTGAGCTGCGATCGCTTTCGCGCCAAGACCACCACCAAAACCGTCCCCCGTTGCCAGCCTTCCGCTTCCGTATTCCCGGTGTTAGGCCACTGTTGCTTTCACTTGCACTGCCACTGGGGCACGCCCATCTCCACCTTCGACGACCGCCGAAGCGGCCTAAGAGACCATACAAAACGCGAAGCGGTTGGCTGACTGCAATCTACCTGGGGTCTCTTGAAAGGCCGCATCCTGTGTTTTGATTACGACGACGGCTTCCTGGAAACGGGGGATGGTTGGCTGGTTACAGAAATCTGCCTGGGGCCTCTCGAATGGCTGCATCCTGTGTCTGCGATCATGGCAACGGCTTCCTGGAAACGCGAAACGGTTGGTCGAGTTCTGAAATCTGCCTCGGGCCTTCCGAAAGGCTGCATCCTGTGTCTGCGATCACGACAGCGGCTTCCTGGAAACGCGAAACGGTTGGCCGAGTTCTGAAATCTGCCTCGGGCCTTCCGAAAGGCTGCATCCTGTGTCTGCGATCACGACAGCGGCTCCCTGGAACGGGGGATGGTTGGTCGATTGTAATGTCTGCCTCGGGCGTCTCGAACGGCCGCATCCTGATCCTCCTGCGTCTTCAATCACGACAGCGGCTTCATGGAAACGTGGGATGGTTGGCTGGCTTTAGTGCTTTTACCTGCACTAGCCTCTTCTTGTTCGGAATTTTGCCTCGACGCCTAGAAGTCACGTATCCTCCGGCCTGATACTGCTGTGGCTGAGCGAAAACAGTTGACTGGTTCCATAAATACTGTCGTGCCATCCACCGACTCAGCATGGTCTCCCCCAAGTTCCTGAACAGCTTCGTCAGGGCTCCTGCGGTTATACAACTGCCCTTCTAACAAAATTCGTTGGACTATCTTAGCAACACAAGTCGCGTATCTTGGTATCGGGTACTACAGGCGACGATCTTAAGGAATTTGCACAACGCAAGAGGCCATACAGTGGTTCTCAAGGTAAGAATATCAACATTTGCATACTGAGCCGTGCTAACAGCCCAGAGAAAACCATATCTGGGATGCCAATTCGCCGCGAAAGAAGCAACGCCTTTCCTCACACATCGATGGCCCCTTGTCCCGATTATCTTTCGAAATAATCTCCTAAATTATATCCGAAATTATGGAGCCTTTTAAGGGTGTCAACATGGATGCTCTCCGTTCTGCCCACACCGAGGAAGTTAGACGGGGAAACTATACACCCGAGGCGATAGACACCATTACAACCGACATAAAAAAACATCCCGAGGCGGCTCTGAGGATTTTTGAGGTCACTTGGAAAGGGATGATCCGTGAAGGGCAGTTGACAGGTGCTCGTTCTTTCCTAAACCACCTTGGTGGCGGATTAGATGAGGAGGATTTTGACACTGTGCTACTGTCACTGCGAGACATGTATGGCATTGTTCAAGAAACTTCATGGGACGCCTGGGCAGCTGCGTTTACAGCAGCAGATTTCTTAAATGAGGAATATCGAAATGATGACACCTTAGAGATGACGAGAAGGATACAGCATGGAGCTGTTTCGAAACGGCATCAAATAATGGGCCAGAGCGCCTCAAATGGTCAGTGGAGCAACGCCTGCCTTGTGTTGAAACGGTTACAAGGGCATTATAAACTGGAAAAGCATCGTGCAAGAAAGAAGCATTGTGAAGGGAAGAAGGGGTATTATCTCCGCAATCTTGAAGCGAAGCATGTTGAAAGAACGAAGAAATCTAACGACGACCTGGCTGAAGTGCTTCACGCAACGCTCAATCTGGCTGTCCAGGAACATCAGTGGGTTGAAGCCTCCCATCAGGTACTTGAACTCGTGGAGCTTAATGCAGATGTCCACGATTTAGTACGAATACTTGAGGAGATCTGCAGTGGTGCTATTTCAGAGAATCGGTGGCAGGATGCTACCGAAACAGTAGGGGTGTTCAAAAACATACCAGACTACAAGAATGTTGCCGCGGAATCACTAGGCAGACTTCAAAGTCAGTGGTATGGGGCCGAAGGAATACGATGGACTACGGGAAACGATCTCTTTTAGCGCTTCATATAATTATAAATTACTGCCATGTGCTCGATGTCGTTGTTTTCTAGCCTCTTGATAATTTTCGTACTGCTCCATTTTTATCCCGAGACGCCCCTTTAATTCTTGCATAATAGCATCCGCTCTCTATGGTGATGGCCATAGAAGTTATTTCCAACAGCCATAGTCGCTCTCGCGCCAAGGCCACTACCAAAACCGTCCCCCGTTCTCGACCTTCCGCTTCCCTGTTCCTGCATCCTGTGTCTTCGATCATGGCAGCGGCTTCGTGGGAACAGGAGATGGTCGCCTGCCTTCAGTGCTCAGAGGGCCAGAGGTCAAGGTAGCCAGCACCACTAATTCCTTAAATACTGTTCTGCCGTCTAACAATCTCATTAATACGATATAAAACAATCTACGTTGCCTTTCCGAATCCCGAACAACAGGAAGCTAAGATTATACACTCTAACAAAAACAATTTAGACCGTCTCAAAAGGACGAACTAAACAACATGCCATATACCTTGGTATCAGATACTGAAGCCGACGATCAGGCTGATCGCAAGGCAGTTGCAAAACGTAAGAGGATAGGAGGTAATAGTAACTGCATACTGAGCTGCGCTAATAGTGCATAGAGAGCCCTATCCCGGATGATAATTTGTCCCTATTACCTGCTGAATTAAAGTCACAAATTCTTTTCGAAATTTCGGACCGCAAAACGCTTTTGAATCTTTCCCAAGTAACCAAGGCGTTTGGGACTGTCTTTGATGGGAGAAAGAAGGAGTTTCTTTTATCTGCCTACGCTAAAGAACTCAGAACGGGAGAGGTTCCGCATAAGGTTGCAGCTGACGCTATCATCAAACATATAAAAGATCCAAATGCGGCTCTAATACTTTTTGAAGCTACTTGGAATGGCCTTTTAGGAGGTTCAGTATTCAAACTAGGTTCCCTCATGAGTTATCTTTACGACAGATTGGATACTCAAGACTATGACACATTGCTTTTGCCACTATACACTATGTACGACCACGTTGTTCTGGAAACATCATGGGCCGCCTGGTCAGGTGCGATTGCAGCAATGGAACACATAGAGAATGGCTCTGAAATCAGAAGCATAACGATGGACGGATGGATCCTAGATCAATTTGCTTCAAAACAGCGAGAAATAATATCCCAAGGCGTGTTGGAAGGCCAGGTGCAAAACGCGATCTGCGTATTAAGGACGTTAAGAGAGTACCATCAAAGGCGGAAGTGGCGTGAGGAGAAGAGGCATCTCGAATGGAACCATCTTGAAAGGAAGAAGAAGCACATCAACAACATAGCTGAAGTGGTTCAGGCTTTACTCCCTATATACGTCCAGGAATCTGACTGGGTCATGGGCTACAGAACAGTGAAAGAGTTGATGCTCCTTGAGGACGAAGGCGGGCGCCATGCCGATTTTCATGGTGGGGTGCAGTGCATATGCGATCCCTCGACATGTCGCCATACCGCAGATGCCAACGATTTATGCAGTACACTTGAAGAGATCTGCACTATTATTATTTCACAGTATGACGAAATCGAAGCTTCGATAGCAATGCGTGTATTCGAGCGTGTGCCACCGTACTATAAACACATTGCTAAAGAACGACATGAAAGGGTTCAAAGTATGTTCGATGATAAGTATGGGGGGTTTGAGCCTGACAGCGAGGACGCGGACCTTTAATGTGAACGCATTGCTACGGAACGACTAGAAAGCCCCTACCGGCAGGACCGGTGGCGTGGCAGGATGCGCAGTGAATCCCTGAGGGCCTAGGTAGACGAATTATAAATTTGCTGAAAGGCTGACGTCGCTTCTACCGCCATCATTCATTCAAACAGTCTCTTGACTCAAACGCGTCATCCTTCTCAGATCCCATCCAACGACCCCATAATCCCCTCATCCCCATCGTACTCTACATCGACTTCGTACTGCTCCATTTACTGATATCTCTTGAATTCCCCACGTCCTAAATTAGGACTTCGTACAATCCCCTTTGCCCACCAACCTCGTCAGCTCAGTCCTATGCTTCCCTTCCTCGTGAGACCAGTTCCGTTTCCGTCCTTTGTTGGATTATCAGATTCGAAAGCTTAGAAGGCCATACCTCATAGACTGAAGTTGGGGTCCTGACGCTTCTCCACCGAAGAAGGCACCGTCCCACCACTTCTCTCATGATCAATCTCAACGCTCGAGCTGGTGACAAGATACTCCTCAACCCCGCTAGACAGTGGGCTGAACCCGTCATCACCCCATTCAGCGCGGCCATCCCCAGTCAGTCTCTGCGCCAGGCGGCTCAAGGGTTTGAGACTGATATGCAGACTCGGCCTCCCCCCAGAAGGTGCAGTCTTTGCGATATCAGTCCATGCAAGAGTAAATGAAGCATTTGTGTTGCGTGGATAGACTTCGACTTCTTCAATCAGTGGCTGCACTGTGCAAAATGTCTGCTGGGCAGTAGCTGGCGTGCTGGACGGGACAGTGGCGGATTTGAAAACGCTAACGTGCACAGTATCGTTGGGGTTTAAAATATCGTTGGTGTCGAGACATTCGTACAGGAGGGGTGGGAGTGAGATGCCTGAGTTTTCTGTGCCATGTAAACTAGTGCTGGGTAGGCTGACTTGCTTAGCTGGCAAATTTCTTTCGGGGAAGACACTCCATCTGGACAAATCGGATGGGGGATCCGTGAGTGTGGATATTGGGCTCGTTGATTCTCGTGCTTGGCTATGATCAGGCGGCTCGCTTTGTTCGTCGTTCCCATGTTGCCTGACTTTAAGCCTCGAATTCGTAGCTTGGCCAGTGAAATCGTTATGCCCATCCATAATATTCGCATTGCCCTGGTCTCCAGCCTGCTCTTCTCTGCGCCGTCTCAGACGCCTGACTATGATCACCACCACAAAAGCAACCTTTCCACGAGAGCCTCTGATATAATCGTGGGCCTTCTTTTTCACAGCTACCGGATCTTGCGTGACTGCTACCTCAAGCACGAGGAATGGATTATTCGGCTCGAATGCTAACGATGAATCAGGTTCGAATTTAAATGTTCTCCCGTTGTAGGCTAAAGATAAAGCTGTGTTCGCAACCACTAGTCAGCCTTTATCAAGAAAGGTAAGTATGGCACGACTGACTTGACGATCCCGTCTCAAGAACCCGATCCTTTTGCCACGAGGCAGGTACAAATGCTCGACCAGAAGAGTCTCGTGCAAACATCTGGTCTTTTATGTCCGATGTAAGCGCCTTCATGACTTCGTGGATCTTCGTTGGCATCGTGATGATGAGCTCGCATTTTTTCGAGGAAGCTTTCGACGATGAATGTTCTAGACGGATGCGTTTCGAGCCTGTGATGACGGGAATTTTCAATCGAGCGCACTCATATATTTGTGTAGATACAGAGGGGATGATGATGCGGTTGTCGCGTACATATGCTGCCGGGTGTATGCTGTCGTTCCCTCATTAGTGCGTAATTCCAAGTCGGAACTGATTCTGGAAGTCGGAGACGTACGAAGAGAGCGCATCACACCGCAGAGCCCTTAGAATGGTATCTAGCCGAGGAGCGACTTTTGTTCTAGGATAGCTATCGCCGATAGCCACTCTTTGACGTTTCGATGATGGCGGCCGGTGTGTGTATGTGGATTCGTTGTCAACAGTGCCTAATGGCGGCCTAAACTCGCGTTTCCGCTTGCGATTGTCGCGCAGGCCGATCCTGTAATTGATATCATTACGGGGTTCGTCGCTGTTGGTATCGTTAACTCTCTGTCGCGTCGGCATGCCTCAAGGCTACAAGAGGCTGTCGTGATGTGTTGTATGATGGAGGAGAGTCATGTGTTGTTGGTTCGCTTAAATTGTTATTTTGGTCTGGCGAACAACAGCCATGCTTGGCAAGCGCGTGTATACCGAAGTACTGTACGCGTGTCATGTGGCATATGGTACGGCTCCACACGTCATCTCGTGTGGACTGGCAGATGGAGTTAGGTTGTTTTTGGTCCTCCTTAGCTGCATTGGACCAATAGTGGCAATGCCCCGGCATGCGGGGAAACTATAACCCCGAGATATTTGGCGGTTCAACAACTTACCCTCACCTAACACTTACACAATCATTTCAACAGCCCGTGTAACTCTGGATGAGTCGATACAGCACTCAGCAAGTAACCCATATGAATCATGACTCGCCGCATCTTTATCCAATTTCGGACAGACCGAGTCCTAGGAGAGCCTACCAAAAAGCCAGTTGTTGTCGCTACGGCAGCTTGCTTAAGATCATTAAATCGCAGCTTCGACTTTGAGAGGGACTTTCTACACACCCAAGGGGAGATACTGAAAGAGAGGGCCCGGTGCCATGTCCTTGTTGACTGCGACTATCGCGAATCGGAACCGGAGTTGAAGAATGCCGACTTGGAATGCTTTCGCGTCGTTGAGGGGGAACAGTCCTTGCAAGTGCAGTCCTTACTGAGTTTATCGGCCATATACTAATTAACAAGCAGTTATCTTGTTACGACCAATGTTCACAGAGGCCTGATTGATACGATTCCGTGGGGGAAGCACTCGTCCTAATTTGTCAACCCTGCGGGATACCACCTCAGTTCTATAGACAAGGCGAGTACAATGGATTATTGATATTATTGAAAGTTTATTTGGGAAATGTAAAGCACTACTGAGGACACGAAACGAGCAGAATTTCGTTGGCGATACTGAATGCGTACTTGGTTGCGTCCCTAAGCGCGCATGAAGTGGTTATGGTAGTTACACAGTAGTGGAGAAACCGTCAATTCCAATCTGATATTTTCTATCTGGTGCAGTAAAGTATTGGGCTCCTCCGACGACCCTGTACTACAAAGCCGACTCAGCCTGCTTTCCTGTCAGAACAAGCACAGCCCGATTATCTAACAGAGCTCACCTATCAGGGAGTTGGATAACAGCATTCGGGGCAATTGCCATTTGCGGCACCGTGATATGGAGTGCTTGTGATACTACAGGGACGTCCTGCTTTAAAATCGTCGCAGTGAATGGTCTCCCCCGTGGCTCTATGGCCGCAGTCATAGTCGAGTTGACGATATTCACACATATTTTACCTGTATGAGTTATGATTAGCTAGGTAGGTAGATAACCGTATAAACTTACAATACTGTGATACGGCGATTCTGATAGTGTTAACTCCGTAGAAGATGAGGTTGATTACTGTCGGAAAAAGGGGAATAACGAGGGGATTTATATATGTGCTAGAATGTGACATGGGACCTTTCTTATTTTGTGCACATGACTATAGGACATCGGAACACAATGAGGGGGCTTGCAGTTCCTTCTACTTCAGTCTCAAACAGGCTGTTGCTTTCTTCATCCTAGCAGACAGAAGACGTACTCCCCCTGGTCGAGCCTTGTTTGGCCTACACCCTTCTTTGGTTCAATGAGCTAATTGCGTTCTTTTCTGCAGCGGGCTGAATGAGGAAGCACGAAGTCCTAAACTACACCGGTGTGCCATGCAGCATCAGCGTGGCATGCGCTGCATCAATTCCTTTTATAGCGGCATCTATGTTGATGCATGGAAAGGGCATTCCCACGCTACATCAGGGGATACCTGGTACGCAGGCTTAAAACCTGACAGGCGGGGCCGTTTGTCACCTAGACATTTGGTTTCTACATGACGATTTCCGCTGTTCAATAGGATGATAGATAACCACCTCCCTAACTAGAGGCCAAGTTTCCAGCCTCATGAGCCACACGCCATCTCCCACATTGGTGCATCCATCTCCCTTGCTACTCTATATCGTGACACCACGTTGCGCAGCAAAGTACGTTATGAAAAGTCGAATGCAATGCATTGGTTGGAGGAGGAATGGCGGCTTGATGACCGGAAAGGTGATTCTGTCAATGGTCTTTCGCAATCGTGACCGGCGCGCACGATACGGGCTTCTGCGGCAGCATGAACGCATTAGACGCGATAAACGATACAGTTCTCACGTGACGCAAGCAGGTTAGGCAGAAAGATCAGGCGGTCAGGCGATCCACGCAACGAAACGTTTCTGCCCAAGTGCACGTTAGCGTTTATGTTTGGGGAGATAATGGTGGAACTGCCCACGTGATCGCGTATCGTTTATGAGGCTATCCACCAAAACTGCCCAACGGGGCCACTGGTCGCGCGTGTATGTCAAGCAAAGGCCCAACCGTTTCTATTCTGTATATACACAACTAATTCAACCTGCTGCACGCATAGTTATATTGCAAACACAAAGATACACATCGGAACTTCAGCGATATAGACGTGCTCAAGCACTACCCCTCCAACCCCGCACCATCTCGATATCTGACCTACAATGACTTCAAGCGCTGAGAACTATTCGGACCTTTGCCGAGCGGTACGATCTGGCGACAATATTGAAGGCCTGATCCAAGAACTGTCTAGCGAAACAAGCATTAACGCTATTCCTGACAAAGAGCGTTGGTCAAGGGTGGAATCAACCTTCCGGCTGGAAAGAATCTACGAGGAATACAGGAAAGAGTATGTCCGATCCAAGGAGGTACGAAATATTATATTGGAGTCATGAATTTGAATATACACTAACTGAGCGATTTGCAGATTACCAATGTTGTTGAAGCGATCATTGGCCCAGCGAGATTCTACCTTTCGGACCAAGTACGGCTACTTGTGCTTCAGTGGGGATGGACAAATTTGAATGAACTAGTACCTAAGAATGACTGTATCGTCTTGATTCCCGTTCTTATGGCTGGTTCTGTTGAAGTGGCCGTTCAGGAGCGTGGGAGTGATCGACGAACTGCTCTTACTTTTACAGCCAACTCTGAATTTGTAATTGCTGAGAGGTGTGCATTGTGGCTAGCAAAGGGGAGCAAGATTGTCTGCGTTGCGCTGTGTATAGGAAAAAATAAAGAATAAATTTGATTTAAGGTTTTTGTCGTTAACTAGCTTCAATTCAATATTATTTCCTCATGTCATGATTTCTTCGGTGACATGCATGTAGCTCCCGCTGTTTAGTTGTGGTTCCGGGCCAAAGAGATGATCGTGTATCATGTTGTCAAGTGCTGGATTGTCATCGAGAGGCGCCCAGCTCCCGTTTAGTTCTGGTTCTGGGCCAAAGAGATGATCCTCTAACATCTTGTCAAGTGCTGGATTGTCATCGAGAGGCGCCCAGCTCCCGTTTAGTTCTGGTTCCGGGCCAAAGAGATGATCCTGTGACATGTTGTCAAGTTCTGGGTTGTTATCGAGAGGCGCCCAGCTCCCGTTTAGTTCTGGTTCCGGGCCAAAGAGATGATCCTGTGACATGTTGTCAAGTGCTGGGTTGTTATCGAGAGGTGCCCAGCTCCCATTTAGTTCTGGTTTCGGGGCAAAGAGAGGCACCCGGTTCTCATTGTTTAGTTCTGGGTCAAGGACGGGAGGGTCCCAGTTTTCATCGTTTGTTTCAACGTTTATTTCTGGGCCAGGGAAAGGCACCCAGTTTCCGCTGTTTCGTTCTGAGTCGAGGATACGGTCCCATTTTTCAACGTTTATTTCTGGACCAAGACAGGGCTCTAGACTCAGGCCATCGTCATAAACCTCTAGCGGCAAGTGGGATATATTATGTCCACTAAAGCGATCGGTGGGGTGCTTTGGAGACGTCGAATCAATCCCAACCTGGTTTTGACTCGCTCTATTCGGTTCCTTTTGGATGCGCCCTGCAGCCTCGAGCAAAGATCCAATGCCGTCTTCCACCTCTACGTTAGTATATTCTTTGTGAAAAATATTTGGGACTCACCTAATACAGTTTTCTCTGATGAATGCCGATTCGTTTGCAGATCATCTGGACTCGTACGATTATTTTCTGCACTCCCCTCCTTCTTAGAGGGAGAAACTAGCGCCGTATCCTCTGTTCCACTATGGCATTCTGTTGGCGTCGATGAAGTTGATGGCTCATCATAAACATTATGTTTGTGTTTCTTGGATTTGCCACTCGAGCCTGGCTGCTTGTCCATTGTACGTTTTCGGGACCCTGGAGAAGGTAAGAGGTATTCTTCGCCTGGCTCATCCCGAATTGCAGCATATTGATGACAGAGTGATATTGTTTTCTCATTAACAAATGATTCGGGGACATTTAGCAATTTACAGACTTCATGTAGGCTGCACCGATAGATTAGCCACATGACAATGTTTAGTAAAGCTTTGCTTACGTATAATCGCCCCCTAGCATCACTTGCACAAAAGATGGAAGAAACAACGGAATGTATGCTTGTGATAAAGTAGGTGTTACTTTTGCAGACACCAGATGCTCGGAGAGGTATTTTTTCGATTCCTTCGGAGACTGGCCCAAAGTACTGTACTGATTTATGGACATCGGACCTAAGACACATCAGTTACAACTTCTTTGCAAGTAATAGAATTTAACTTACTCTGAAATATGTTTTCTGTCGCCTGATGCCCTAATGTAGCGTACACCTTGGAGATTTGTTCATTGATCCACTGCGAACCGTTCCGCAAACGACGGAGTTGAGCGCGCTTTGCATCAGAGACACATAATCGCATTATAGAGTTGACTTTGGTCTTTTTGACCCCACTAGCTGTCCAGACAAAGCATGCTGACACAAATACAAGCTGTTGGAAGGCGTAGACTTGTCGTGAAAAAACACTCACTTCTCCTGTTGCTTTAGTGATACTAGCGAAATCCCTTAACGACTCTTCCGCTGTGGATGAAGACCGTGTAGCCCTATCGCGTACTGAAACTCCTAATAATATTGACCTGATACGATGTTTCCAATACCTATCATCATGTTTCGTTATCGATCGACCTGTAGATATCTTCCCAAGTAGCTCATCTGCATTTGTTTTCCATATCTGCAATGATTTCCGCTTCGTAGGCTTCGTAGGCTTCGGGGTGTAAAATTCGAATTGTAGCCCTAGGGCATCGTTTGAGTTGTTGATGGCATCACCTCGACAAGGCTCTGGANGATATCTTCCCAAGTAGCTCATCTGCATTTGTTTTCCATATCTGCAATGATTTCCGCTTCGTAGGCTTCGTAGGCTTCGGGGTGTAAAATTCGAATTGTAGCCCTAGGGCATCGTTTGAGTTGTTGATGGCATCACCTCGACAAGGCTCTGGAAGGTCATTCGAATTACCCTGGTGAGGCTCTTGAGGTGGGAGATCGCTCGGGTTGCGGACGTTGTCGACCTGGTGAAGCTCTTGAGGTGGGAGATCGCTCGAGTTGCGGACGTTGTCGACCTGGTGAGGCTCTTGAGGTGAGAGATCGCTCGGGTTGCGGACATTGTCGACCTGGTGAGGCTCTTGAGGTGGGAGATCGCTCGGGTTGCGGACGTTGTCGGCCTGGTGAGGCTCTTGAGGTGGGAGATCG